>JUFY01029978.1:0-14542 GCA_001855655.1 Leptopilina clavipes | reverse complement strand
GCTTCACGGTGAAAGGGACCTAACGTGTCAACGAATTGTTGGTTATGTTTAGGAAAGTTTTTGCTAGATTTAAGATTCATTTTTAATTATTTGATGTCAAAAACTATTTCTATTAACTATTTTTCATGCTAAATAATTAATAAAAATTGTTTTTGACTTCAGGTAATTAAAAATGAATCTTAAATGAAGCAAAAACTTTCCTAAACATAACCAACAATTCGTTGCCACGTTAGGTCCCTTTCACCGTGGAGCGTCACATATACAGTGCTACGAAATTTAATGTTTCAATCATAAAAAACTACTTGTTAATTTCTTATTAAAAAATGAAAACTTTAATAATGGAGCATAATTACAGTATGGAATTTTGTTGTTGCAGAAGCTGACTACACATTGGACGATTCCTTTTGGACCGAGGAATCTCCCGCTGGTGAGTAACTGTTATATTTCTTTTGAGCTGTAAATTTTTACGAAATGCATATAACAATCGGATTATGCTGAAAAACCATAACAGTTTATTGCTACTTTATTTGCTGCTCGTTTCGCGTAGTTCGTGCTATAATCCCATTAAGCGTCAAGTTTCTACGAGCCGAGGGGGAGGAAGATTGTGGCAAGTTTCATCGCTATCATGCGATCCGAGAATTTCACCGAGATTCTCCATAAAGCAGACGTCTTCTGGCGAGAAAGATTCATGTCTAGAAATATAGTCGATTCCATTGCTTGTTTCCTTCCTTTTTTTTTTACTTTTCTCGAAAAATCCAGACATTGCTCTCTACCTCCAACCATTTGTCTCGTCTACTCTTCAAAAAATATAGTTCATTGAAGATAAAAAATTGCCCTTAAAATAATTTCTCTACATTATCAACAGATTTGATATTCAACGCTAATAAATTAATTCGATTGATGTTTGTATTCACATCTTTCTCTTTTTCAATTATGTTCATTCATTTTTCTGCGATCGATTCCATTCCAAGAAAAGTCTTCTCTCAATATTCAAGATTCGAGTCCTTTTTTTAAAATACTTTTACGTAAAGCTTGTCAGCCGTTGAGTTTTGTCTCCTTAATGAAGCTCTCGTTAATTCCATTTTCAGTCGGCAAATTGAATTTCTCAAGACACTTGTAAGAATTTCTGACTAGTTTTCTTTCCGCTTGAACAACACGACAACTTTCCCGAAGCAAATTTTGTTTTTCGGTCCTTAATGTCAGTGGTGGGATGAGAATTCCAAAGAGGGAGTAAAAAATAATGATTTTCCCTTCACTTTTTTCACACGTGATCCTCATCTTCTTTTTTCTTTTTAATTATATTTTCCCACTTGGAATTTATTTTTTTGTAATTTTCCGGTTTAATCTCTAGACGGTATTGAAGCAATGGCAATTCACAGTTTCGGGATGTTGATTCCATATTTTTGATTGTTCTTTGCTATTATCTTTATTTCTTATTACTTTCCTCATCTTCTTCTTTTTCTGGAGATTAAAATAAATCCAGGGAGGGGAAATGGGTTTATCTTTCGCAGTTCTCTAATCGATTATATCAGCGCCGCTTGGCTTTCAGGCGTTTTAAAGTGCCATCCTCAAATGCCCGTGACTTTCCCCCTCGAGCCAAGGAGCACTCTTTTATATCAGCAATAAGAATAACAACTCTGAAACGTGACTAGAAGCTTCTTTATAATTGACGTATTTTCCTTTTAAATTTCCTTAGTCTTGAATTTAAAAGCACTTCCCGACCTCAATTCAATTACATTTCGTCACCGTCGAAAAATTTTCAATAAATTGCATTTTCAAATATCATCATTTTATTCTTCTGGGAAAAGAATTTTTATAAAAACTTACATTTCAGTAAAAGATTCATTATCGGACTATTTGTATTATACTTGAAATATCGATTGGAAAGTATCTTGATGATAAAAGCAAAAGTAAACAAACAATTCAAACTCCGATTCATCGTATATTATATTTTATGTGGAAATTCTTGACAAGAAATAACAGTATAAAATACAGCAAAAGTTTTCTCATTTTTTTATTTTTCCTTAAAAGCAACTTGATGCCGTATTTTTAAATCCCACTTCTAATCAGAATAAGGAAAGAGCATTAAAAGATATTTATTAATGAATGTCTAAAATGTGTCGTCTAAATAAATTGAATGTTCAAATTGCCTCTCTTAAAATGAAGAAAAAAGGAGGAATTTATTTTCAATATTTCATTCCTTTAAAAGTTTTGCTTTTGCATTCAAAGGGAAAACAATTCAAAGTCTCCCGATAAGCGTTAATTAAAGCCGCGTTGAATTGCCTTCACTCAGTGATTCGCGATTCTGCCCCTCGAATGAAAGTAAACCTTTGTATTAAGATATTCAACAATATCTATAGGATCTCACGAAAGTGACGCAATTAGCGATTAATTAATGCAAAATCGACTAACCAAGGGAATTTTTACTTAAATTGGATGACTCAATATGTGCCTATTTAAAGGAGTCCATATAAAGATTTAAATAAGTCACTTGTTTTGTTACATTTTAATCTGATGTGTAATTAATCAAATGAATGAATTTACTAAAACTTGATTAACGCCCTCATCATTCCTCCATGTGCTTGAAGGCTAGAGTTTTAAATGAATAATTCCCAGTACTTGATGGACTTCTTTCTTCTGAGTGAGACAATGTCAAGTGTTACCTTTTGATCCACCGACTCACCTGCGTTTCTGATTCCTTTTCCATTCACTCTGCGGTGAAAGCTGTGCCTTGTTAGAGCCACCTTCGATTTTAATCAGGAGGCTCTAGTGTAGCTGATGTCTGGATTAACTTATTCCTTGCGAAGTTGCGATTCTGATCACAACCCTTAATTCTGTCGTCACTTTCTGCTTCGTCTTTTCTTTCCCCTAGACTTCCGGAGCTTTTTGATAATCGTGCTGTTTTGTTGCGACTTCGTGTCTCCAAGGTTGTTTTCCCTTTACGACCTCTTCTCAGCGTATCTTTTCAGACACTTTGATTTGGTTTTAGAATTTGTTGTCGAGTTTCAGAATTGTTTTCGTTTTGTCAGTTCCACCTAAAAATTAACTGATTTGTTTTAGTGAACCCTGTCGATACTTTATTTCAAAGACAAATTGTTGTAAATAAATAATGAACATTTCAATGTACTGTCCTATTTTTAAAAAATATTTCAATGTTTGTGACGCGACAAAAGGTACCTATCGATCAAATGAATTGTAGGTTATGTTCGTGATCGATTTGTCTTTCTTACAAGTTCCTTTTTAATTATGTAAAATCGAAATCAGTTCGCATTAATCCTCTTTCTGTATTTTCACTCCAAAAATGACAAATATAACCTATAATTCGTTTGGTCGATGTGTCGCGTCACATTTAACGACAAAAATGACGGACAAATTAAGATCGTAACAATGTAATGTAAAGAGGAGGGAGAAAAAGTGGGAAATATGGTATATTTGGGAAGTTAGATGGCGATATTGCAACGCCAAGTAATTAGAACGACATCGATTTGAACGTGAAATGGATTTTGCAGGTGAAGTCGAACGACTACTACGTCAGTATCGACAAAACCAGGAGCTAGTACAAAATATCCGCTTGCATCGCAATCAGATCATCTATCCAGTGCAGCTTCGCCATCACGAGAAAATGGGGATATCCACAAGAGACGCAAGCGCTCCCAAGGTAAGCCACAAAAAAGAATCATACGATCTTTTCCAGAAACAGAAATAAAAAAAAAGAAAACCGCCCTCTCGAGAGCATCACGCGATCCCCGTAATTTTATTTGATTTCCTTTATATTTTTATTTTATCCGAGAGAAGCAAGGACGATCACGAACACCGTCTTCTGAATATTATGTCGTCGTGTGAATTCCTCAATGTTCTTCAAGAGCACCTACACTTTTATTCCTTATTGAACAAGACATCGATTTTTCACCAAGAAATTTTTTTATTTTATTTTTGCTTTCATCAGTTTAGAATATTCTAGTTTTCTACATTTTCCAAATTTAATAAAAATAATTCATTCCTTACATTAGAAATTGATGTAACGTAACAGAATAATCAAATACTAAAATTTTCAATCAGTCATAGTACTTCCAGTGCTAGACAAAATTCATTTTTGCAAACATGCTCATTGATCCTTTTTTGGTTTAATGCAATCTTCATTTTTATTATTTCGTATGTATCTCAAATTTTGTGTCAAAATTGATTTGCTTTCCTCTTTTTGAATATTTCTACTTTTATTATTTTTGTTCGATTAACAATTTTCTTGTCCAAAGTTTAAGATAATTCACAAATTTTTTTCATCTTCAATTGATTAAATACAACTTCTGAAATAAAACATTTTTTCCCCATTAAAAATTGCTTATCAAGAAGTAAGAAGAGTAAAAACTTATTTTCATATGAAAAATGTACTTACTAATTGAAAGGATGAAAATTTAACCACACATTGTAAAAAGAGCCAATGAAAGACATTTTGTAACCAAAATTATTTTTTTTTAAATTGTAAATGGAAAAATCTTATAATTTTATAAAAATGTATACTAGCATGTAATATAATAAATAGTTTGTTAAATAATTAAAAGTATTCGCAATTTGTTAAACAATATTGCTACTAATTGGTGGGAAGTAAACTTTAACTAAATCAAGTTTTCAAATTAAGGGAATTTAATTAAACACTTAATTAAATTGCGTAATTAAATTCTAAATACAATTTAATTAAATATTTCAAAAATTGATTTTATTATTATTATTCTTATTATTATTATTATTATTATTATTATTAAATTTTTATAATGAAATTACAAAAAATTAAAATATTCAATTGGAATTTTTCAATTTTGTTGAAATCGAGATTTTTATTTAAGATTGTTTACTATTTGAATTATTTGAACTGCCAAATAGGAAATTAAATATTGTACTAACGATTTTAAAAAATCTTTGTACGGTAGATAGGCCCACTCTTAATGCAATGACAAAAGGTGTAAAAATGGGAATTAGGGCTATAATATCTAAAGTACAATTGAATCCAATGTCAAGTGCAGATGCACCACCGAGAATTTTCCTTACACAATAATTTAATGGAATGACTCCTATTATTGAATTAAAGATTAGAGTGAAAATTTTGTTAATCGCGAAACCTATGATAGAGTTGCTACCAGAATCTGCTTCAGCTGTAATAAGCTCTTGTGTCGAATTCATGTTGATTTTTAATAAGTGGAAAAGAATGCAAACTATTGTCAAAATAACAAAGTAGATAAATGTTTTTAAATAATTGTAGACAAATTTGAATAATAATTTTGGTTACCAGATGAAGGCTTTCTCGAAATTTACAATTTTTTCTTCTGAAAAAAAATTAACATTAATATAGCAAAAACAATTTTATAAAATTTTATTTTAAGAATTCAATTCAAAAACGATTAAAACTAATGAATGGCTCAAAACAATTAAAAGCAAAACAATTTAAATTTGATTACTCAAAATATTCAAAATTGAGAATAATTTTAAAATAAGTGAAAATAATTGCCAAGTTGATTGAAGGCGCTGAGGGAAATTAAATTAAAAACTAATAAATAGAATTGCGCGACAATTTGCAAACAATTAAAACAATTGAAATGTTAATGAGATTACTTTACATTTACATATGCATTAATACGATTCTTTTTCTATTTTTTAGTAAATGAACCATTCATTTGCAAAATTATTTTTTGTCATATACTTAAATTATTTATGTAAAGTGCAATTACATATATTACCATATGCAAATTAATTGTGAAAATTCACTTTCAGTTCATTTAAATTTATTAAATTTCAGTAGGTGAAAAAAGTGCTTTGTAAAAAATAATTAAAATTGACTATTTGCTGTTGAGTAAAAGTTTATAAACAACTAGTTCAAGTTTTGTTGGTGATGAGTCACTGAATTATGATAACTACGCTGTCTTTTTTTTATATAACTTACTTTACAATTACATTCAAAATTCAAATGAATGACTGATAGTATGTCCATGAAATCATATGTTATAAATTAGATACCATTGTATTATTTTCAAATAAACATTATTCTATGTTATTTCATTCCAAACGTGCCTTAATATTATTCCAAATTTTCTGAATTAATGCGTGTAAAGATATTAATAATTATTGTGTATGAAATAACCGACTACTGAAATTTCAGATAGAAAAATGAATAAAAAATTAATGAAAAAAAGTGAAAATAAAACATTAAAAACATATTAAATAATTATTAAAAATGGTAATTAGTACAAAACAAATAATTATCCACTGATATGTAATTAATTAATTACAGATCTCATTTTCGCCCGGTGGAAATTTAAATAAAACTTTTTGTGACTTGCTAATAAAAATTTTAATAATTAATATTGATATTATTAAATTAATTAATATTCATTAATAATTAATGATAATTAATTAAATAGAATATCCCTGGTTTATAATTAAAAAAAATGTTTTTAATAATGCCAATAATATTTATTAAGAACAATAATATATGATTTCAATAAAGCAATAGTATAACAATAATTTAATAAACTTTTCCTAATTACCTTCTATTTTCAAAAAGAAGTATTTAAAAAATTTCTTTACTTTTGAACTTGCGATGGAAATACTTCTACGATGAGTAGTAATTAGATATTGAAGAATTGAATGCCAAACAAAAAGTGGATTTTCTTGTATATGGGAACAAATTATTAAAGCACATACGTCACCAAAAGATAAACTGATAAATTCCATACTGTTATATTTTTCACACATGGATAATAAATGTAAATTTTTTATTTACCTTGAAACATTAATCTATTTTAGCCTATTCATATGTTAAATGATAAATATTATATGTACCTACTTAAAAACAGAGAAGATTTCTGTTTTTTATTATATATTGAAATCAATTTTTCATGATCAGAGAATTGAAATATATATTAAATATCGGTAGTATTAAACTTTAAAAACTGTATGGACATTTTTCTTGTTACTGGCATTTTTCATTTCATTTTTTAATTAAATATTTATTTAATAATACTAAAAAACTAATTTTATTTTTATTCAACAATTATTTTGTCGAACAAATAAAAATACTTTTATCTACATTTTATCTAATTTCAGATGCAAAAAAATAAATAAATAAAATTAGTTAAATTTGATAACGAAATACTAGATTTTTAAAAGTAATGAATTTATTGAATTATTTTGAAATAAAAAATAAGATTTAATGTAGAAAATTGAAAATTTTGAAAACGTATTGAATTGGACTTTTTTGCAAATTTGAAATAATAAAACTTTTTGTTCTCTATTTAATAAAGAGATATTGAATGTAAATTAAATATAAAACTAATTTTCCAGTACCCTCAAAGAGGTGGCTTCGGAGACAGCGGGTATCAAAATGCTAGGGGAAGACCCAGAGTAAGTTTTAATAGCATTTGTTAGTCGAGTTTATACTTTGGAATGTAGCCAATCTTTTACGTGGTATTTTATACATATTTTTTGTTATTACTTACAGAGTGGGAGACACTATCATCGGACGTCCCTTTTAATCAAGGCCTTCAATCACAAATTTCGCCTAGACTTAGAGCTAAATACGTAAGTTGTTTTCACCATTTTAAGAACATTTTTGACTTCAAACAAAGAGGAAAAAATTGTTTCACAAAAAAGAGAGATAAAAAAAGAAAAAATGTTTGTCGCCGCTCTTTCAAAATCTCATGAACTTGATTGGCCAAACATGTATTTTTTTTCTTTATTAATAGATTGACATGATCCATTTCTTAGACTAGGAGAAGCGGCCCCCCACTGTGCCCGCATGGTGAGGTCCGCTTCTTGATTCTCCTGTACTGTAATCTAAATATAAATTTTTAGAATATCAAGTTTTTCCTGAACCAAAATGGCTTTGAATAATAAAATGTCTTCTCAGGATCCATGCAAGTTGAATTGATATCTTCACTTATATATACAATTCACTTTTGATTAATTTAATTTTCATCAACTTAAATTCGAGGAAGATAAAATGAAAAATAATTGCCTTTGTTTGTTGATTCGAATGCAGTTGTTAAAGAAAAATATTATCAAAACATTGTTGAAAGAGAGATAAAAACTGCAAATGAATGCTACGTGTTTAGGAGAAAATCCCCATCGATATAAATCGGAATTTTATTGCTGACTGAGCAGTTATTTCCGATATTTCGAAAGCAATAAAATAGCTTGAGTAAGCAATATTTATTGCGAGGACAGTTCAAGTTCCACAAGCCAATCTTGTGAAATTCTTCAATACAAAACATATGTTTTTTTTACATATAATATCGGATATTTTTATTTTCGTTGTTCACAAAAATTATTATTTTTTTTTTGATTAATTCATTTTTTTCCGATTAGGTATCTGCATTTTGTTTTTCTTTTTATTCAGCTCAAGATGACTTAATTTATTACTATTTATTTATTAGGCATCGATGATGGCGCATGACTATTACTCTTCAGTTCCATTTGTTCAGCCTATCCTCTTCTTGGTCACCAAACACTTGAAACAATTTCCTGGAAGCACCCCTTGGAGATTCCATTGGAATTCCAACAGAAGTTAATATCTGAATTCCGATGGAATGTTTCATGCCTTGACAGTTGAGTCCCAGGATCGTCATCTTCCTGCTTCCTGGCTGCAAGCACTTCTTCCAACATCAACACTTGCTGGTTAAGGTAATCCAAGTCGAGGATCTCAGGTGTTGCCTTTTGAACTATCAACTACAGCTTTTGTCCGTCATCTCCGAAATCTTTGGTGACCTTCACCTTCTTTTTGGCGTCTCTTCCGATTTTAATCTAGGTCTCCTTTCTTTGTAGACATTTCTCATCAGTAATTCGTCTTTGGCTGATGTCTAGATTTACGTTCTTGCGGATTTTGATGAACACGTCGGCAGCTCACTTTCCTTCATCAACTCGTACCACCATTGTTGATCCTCTCGTCACTTTCTAGTCCATCATGTGACGTTGCAGGTTCTTTCTTATTTTCGCCTGTTTATTGCAGGGATTTTCTTGTTCTATAAAAAATAATTAGTCTTTTATTTAAATAATAAAAAATTTATTAAATAATAAAACAGGGCTTTATTATTCCAACATTTTACGAGCTTGTCGGAAATGTTTAATAATAACAAAATAAACAACACGTGATTCATTCTTTTAATTTAAAAAACAAAAATGAAATGAAAGGGAGAGAGGCATGAATATAAATATATTCTATATAAGATTTTAATTAATTTGCAAATTAATCTATGCGTCTATTTAAATTATTATAATTATGTTTACAATTTATTAGTCTAAAAAAGTGTTTATTTTTTATGAAAAGGAAAAATATTTACATGAAAATTTGTTAAAATTATCATATAATTATAGATAAGATTGAGGAAAAAAATTGAAACTATTCAATAAATAATTACCGTTGCAGTATTTTTCAATATCGTAAAACATAATACGTACATAAAACAAAACGGTTTCTACTTCACAAGTTTAATTTCATTTAAAATTAGACTCAATATTATCGAAAACTGGTCGAGTTTGTCATTCAGAAGTCAATATATTCTTTACTTTAAAAATTTTCATAAAAAAATAAAATAACAATAACAATAACAATAACAATAGAATAACTAGAAGAAAGTCGTAATTAAATATCGTAATTGAAAATTAAGTTCGTTAAGAATTACAGAAATATAAATAATAATTTAATTATTATGTATAATTATAATTTTTTCAAACTAATTTTATATTTAATTTTTTGATTTATATTTATTAATTTTTATCTCTTCTCTTTGGCGCTAAATACTAAAAATACGCCACATGTAACTAATTTACTAGGGTACAACAACCATAGACGCCTAATCAAAGAAACGGTTATAATTTATTGGCATTCCATAGGTTATAAACGGTTCTTTGATCGGTACCCTCAATAATACTCCAATTTAATTGATCTTACATTTATTACTCGTTAACAAGTTTCAACTAGGTAGAATGAAATTCAAAACATTAATTCTTTATTCTGGAAAAAAAAACCCATTTAAGAAAAAAATTGTTTGATATTTAGAAAATCGTAAATTTTTCAAATAATATAAAACTTAGAAACCGTAAATTTTAGAAGCTTTAATTTTTTATAATTTATCTACTTGTTAGGAAACAATTAATAAGGCACAATTTGTTTTATATGAATAAAAAACTAAAGGAATTAGAGAAAAATGAAAAACAGAAGTAAATCAGCAGGAAATACATAAGTAAATTCGTTGCCTTGGAAAAAGCTTTAAAAAAATTGAATTTTATTTGAAATGGAATTTAATTTCAAATATACGACTTGATAGCGTTTCCTCTTAAATAAACATACATTAAAACTTACAATTTTAAGAGTAGAGTTTATTCGTTTTTTTATTTGCTGTTTTTCCACTCGACATTCATGCTCTTTAATGGTTCGAAGCTTTTAGAGAAATATTAAGTAATGAAAGAAACAAATTTTTCTCTCTTTGTTTATTTTTCACAATTTGAACCTCCGCACAAAATAATATTATATTATATGTTTCAGGCAACTTTTAGCACCGAATTTGATTCAAAAAGACTTTTTAGTTGACAACGCGGAACAAGTTGCGAAACAGGTAATAACATATACTTTATATTAATGATATAATTGTACTAAACTAAACCATCTACTGATGGTAAAAACTTTGATTTTACAGGTCAATGTCAGAAATTAAAAAAAATGTTTTCCCTGTTGGCAAAAAAAATTTATTCAAATTCTTCACTTGCAGAAGCGTTCTTCGTTAATGCTTTACAAGTTGGAAAAGCCATGGGCTTTGCTGAAAGTTGCCAACTTTTGTCACACACAAAGGATATACATATAAGAATTGTAAAATATGAGAAAATGTCGACTTTTAACTAGAAAAGTAAACTTTGAAATATAAATTTCCCAAGCTAAAAATGGAGAAAAAAAAGCAGAAGGTAAAAATATCTGCAATGGAAACTTGAGCACATGGAGAACATTGTCATATTCATAAAAGTTTTCACGCAGCAGTTATTTTTAGTGAAAGCGAAAGACTGTTTAACGTCGACAAGAGAGCGAGCGGCGTAATCTCGATTTTTATATTTTATACGTAAAAAAGGTATAAAGGAGCACACCAACCTCCCTGAACCATTACCATAATCAATGCAGGAAAAATCTTGCTGGAACAGCAACGAGAATATGATGCAAAACTAGTTCAACTTTTTCTTTCCTTCTCACTCTCTCCCGCAGTAGACTCCATTACACGCTTTTGAAAAATAAATTAAGCTTCATTTTCCGGTGATTCGCATAACAGCTTTTAACTAGTACCGCCACCGCTGCGTCGCCGAGTAAATTGTTTCCCCCTCCCCTCATCCTCTCACCATGAAATTAGTTTGTTTAATACCCGCGTAGATGCAGAGGGATTTTTTTTACTACATTGGCCAATAATCGTCATTGGCAATGGAATATCGATATGTTCAAATAAAAATAATAACCCAATGATAATTACAAAATACCAAAAAGTGCAAAAAACGCTAGGAGTGTAATAATCACAGGAAATGCCAAATAGTTTCACAATACTAAAAATCTATTCTGTACACCTTAAGTTTCGAAAAATAATCTTAATCAGATAATTGAGGCTAACCAACAAAAAATTATACCCCTAGGATATGTAAACATCCAAGAACCCCTAATGCCTTGACAATAGATATGGACGTATGGTCATAAAATGTGAACGATTCAGTTAATTACACCAAGGTTCCTTAATTACCTGGACACCCGTAAGATTTCATCGTCAATCCAAAAGTTATGTGTATCAAAAGATCTGCCGCTGATGCAAGAGATAACAAAACATTTAGCAATAAGAGGAAGATTATTATTAATGATTAATCAAGTCTATGTGGATCCGTTTAAATCGAAAGATAATCTAGAGAATCCTGGTTGAAATTCCAGATTAAACACGGACAGATTAGTCCGAAGTGATCCGGAAATTGTACAAAAACAGTCCGAATATGATCCGCACAAAAAGATAAATTCGGATTCATAGGAATATTGGAATTTACCTGGAATTTCGTCAAGGTTTTCTCTGGAAATCCTATGTAAATTCCAACATTTCCGAAGTGAATTCCTTTCTTAATTCGTGTCCGAAAGTCATGTATGATTTCGTAAAGGATCCCATTCGGATTTCCAGGTATTAGGTTCCGATGGGAATTTCTATGTGGACTTTTAGTGGGACATCAATTTGACAGCAAGGCTAATATTAGTTCAGCAATAGGAAACAAAGTCGAGGAAATTTCACTGAGTTAGAATTTGCGTTTACATAATTGTTCGGTTACTGCAGCAATATTAGCATTGATATGTAGTCATTCGAATCTGTCTAATTATACCAATCTCGGTCCAATAATGGCGCCTTAACGATTCAATGACCACGTCTTGTTGAATATCAATTTTAAACCGTTGGATAATTATCACTAATAAAAAAACAGTCAAAACGTGACCCTAGAACTAATTAATGGAACAATTATATTACAACTATTAGAATAGAAGTTTGTGATTCTTGGCATAAAAATGCGTTTTAGTGATCTTCACGAAAGACCCTTTTTATTGAAGATGCCTCCGATTTTAATCACGAGTTCTTCCCTCTTCTGTTCTTGCAAGTAAAAATCTTGTGTGGTTGATGTCTGACTTTATTTCCTTGTAGAGTTTGCCATACGACTTTTTTGTGGCAACTTTAAATAAACTTTGTTGGTCATTTCGTCTTTTGCTCCATCCTGGGGCGCTGTGACTTTAGTACCTCCGTTGCTTTGTCTTTGGAAGTGCTTCCTCCTTGTTGTTCTTTCCAACTTGTCTTTCTGGTCATTTCTGTACTACTGAAGAAAATCCCTTGTTTCTTAATTAATTCTTCTTATTGCTTAACAAATATTCTCGCTTCTCTTTTGATATGTTCGAATCTTGCAGTCTTTTACAAATTCTCCATGTAACTTTATCAACTACTGCATCTACAGACGTCTTAGATTATTGGGAGAACCAATATTTGCCTGAATTACCCATTTTTTTGTGTTTTCTTGACAAAGGAGACAAAATTGGGGAAATAAAAACATTTCCTTGGTGCAATTTTGGCGACAAAATGTAGATTTTTCCAAGTTGAATATTTTTTCACTTTTCTTTGAACAATTTTCTTTTTTCATTCGGATGCAAACAATTTACTATTTACATCTTTTTGCAATTATGTACAAATTCATCAGTTTTCCACTTAAATTATAAAACTTGGGGAAAAATTTAATTTTGTTTATTTCACTTTCAACTTTTTATTATTCAGTTTCACGCTACATTCTTTATAACTTATGACATACATTTTTTACATTTATACTGCCGACACTTAATATGAGGCCACCTGCCTTGCAGTCGTTCTAATTTTTATTCTCCGTGAAATGAAATTTTTTTCTTTTAAAATTGCACATTATGTTCAATATTTAAAAAAAAATAATGAAAAAATATCCAAGCTTTCTTATTTTTATAAGGATGTTGACAAAAAGAAATTTTCAATTTACGTTTTGTTTCAAGTTGAATATAGAAGTGCATTATACAAATAATACTAGCAAAATATAATAATGTCTCTAGTTGCATAAAGTTTAGGCATTATTCATCTCGTATTTTAATTTTTCGATCCTTTAATATGTAAATAATTTGCAAATAAGAATAAACAGAGAAATTGATATCAATTTTGATTTTATATGTAAATAATTTTGCAAATAAAAATAAACAGAAAAATTTGATCAATTTTGATTTTATATGCAAATTTATTTAATTTATCTTATGTTTTTCTCCCCTCGTTTTCAATTACACCTGTGTTCATATTCAATTTCAAATTTCCTCTTTATATGTCAATATTTTTAACAGTGATAATTTGCGTATTTATATTGAGCTGTCTGCTTTTCATGTTTACAGAGCAAAATTCGTTTCGTGATTTTCTCATTACACTGACAAGCTTGTATTTGACACCCTTCATTATTCACGATTCGCTTATCATTAAAATATTCATTTTTCAAATTTTCCTCCCGCCATTTTTTTAATCCAATTATTTGAAGAATATCCACATTTCAAAATGTTTCTTTTGAAATGTAGAAAGTTACAAGTTTTTACACTAAGAAAATTAGCAAAAAGAATTATAATAAAAAAAATTTTTTGAAAATTTTTTCATCCTTTTTCATATTGCAAATATTGTAACTTTAGACATTTGACGTGATTGTAGACACATGACGTGAATTTAGACATTTGACGTGATTTTAGACTTTTTACATGAATTTAGACATATGACGTGAATTTAGACACATGACGTGATTTTAGACATAATGACGGTACTTTAGAAATTTGACGTGACTTTAGACATTTGACGTGATTTTAGACTTTTGACGTGACTTTAGACATTGACGTGATTTTAGACACATGACGTGAATTTAGACTTCATTATGTCTAAATTCACGTCATATGATTTTAGACATTTGACGTGACTTTAGACATTTGACGTGAATTTAGACATATGACGTGACTTTAGAC
>JUFY01029977.1:0-19105 GCA_001855655.1 Leptopilina clavipes | reverse complement strand
TTCCCAGTAATAAGGGGTGAATTAAAGTGTATTGTCACTTTTATGCCCTTAAATTCCAAATCAATTCCGTTTTTGTCCGCAATCGTCATGAATTTCTTTTTTCATTGTTAAGTTTTTTATTTCTATCCAATTCAATTCTCTGTAATCACGTGATCTGAACCTGAATTCCCTTTAATGCCATCTTAGCAAATCATTAGTTGTGGAGTTAATGCCCTTTAATTAACTTGATTTCCTTAGTTGGCATTAAAGGGAATTCAGATTCTGGTCACGTGGTTACAGAGAATTGAATTGGATAGAAATAAACAACTTAACAATGGAAAAGGAATTCATGACGATTGCGGACAAAAACGGAATTGGTTTGGAATTTAAGGGCATAAAAGTGACAATCCACTTTAATTCAACCCTTATTACTGGGTACCATTAGTCATATCAATATAGATTCTTTTTAAATATGTTACTTTAATTATTATTGTTCTTCTTTTTTTTATTCTCTAGTTATTGTTTTCTGATTAGGGTTTTTTTTTCTAATGATAAGTTTCGCGCAAAAATGTACCGGTAGATTATTATTATTATTATTATTAATTACATAATCCATTAGTTGATTAACTTTAGTTTTTAAAATGTCTCCTATTGACTGATGTTTTTGTCTGGTTTTTCCTAGTCTTTCGAAATAAATTGTCAATTTTTGTTTCGAACTGTTTCAATATTTCTGTAGATTCAAATTCGAACTTGATTTTATTCAATTTTTCATTTAGAAAAATTTCAATTTCAGTCGATTCGAAATGGCAATTATTAAAATTTTTTGTCAAAATTGACATTTTGAAACAAGTCAGGGTGAAAGAACGTCTGCCAATACGAGTTTATCATCTCAGTCACACGTAAATCATTTTGCGATACATAATAACGAGTTACTATAAAAATACACACCTAATTAATAATTTAATTAATTATTAATAATAATAAATGAAGCTAATAATGCTCTGTGTATAATAATTAAAGTACTGTAACCGTATTGTTGGTTCTAGTTGTGATATTTTACTAAAAAATAACGTCGTTAAGTGAGGGATAATGTTTGTAAATTTTTTGGTAATCAATCGAAGGGGTGAACATGATGATAAATATAAAAAAAAAATAACCAACAACAAAATATACCTTAATCATAAAGCCTTAGAATGTACGTGAAACGGTGAGAGATAAATTGATAGAATAGATTCGATAATGACAGCGTTAATATCTGCTCAAAAAATTCTTTATTAAAGTAAATAATCTCACGGGTTTGGGCACACACTTTTTCAAGTAGATTTATAAATGAAAATAAATCACTAACTATAGAGGGAGTGAAAAGTAGAATTGAAGGAAAATGATTTCGTTCTAATTTTGGTAATTTATTGTATTTTTTTTATATATATTTCCTTGGGTATATTTTTTTCCTTCTTTTTTTTAAATATATAACAAAATATTTGCTGTATGGGATTATAATTAACAATCCGTAAATACTAACATTCCATTGAAATTGGAAAGTCCTCTTATTTTTTCGAATGTTGATCGATTTTTTGAAGCATAATTTCCATTTTTCAAAGTCTACCGGTTCGATAAGAAAAGGTATTCTCAATTGAGAGAGTTTGCTCTCAATGAGATTAAATATTGTAGGATTTTTGGATCAGATTGGGGATGTCATAAAGTCGAAACTGTGTATAGGAGTTAGCTACGAAAAAAATATGAGTGTGTCTAGAAAACAAAAACAAAAAATCCCGTACACAACATTTGCCGTTTTAAACCCGTAAAATTTATCCATTTTTTCCTAAATTAACGATTTTCTGAATCAATTTCAGAAATTCATTAATTTTTTTCAAAAATAAGGAAAAAATTTAATTTTCCAGAGTATAAAAAAGGAGTTCTTGTTACGATAAATTTGGTTTCATTGTAATAAGAACTCATTTCTTAACAGTTATTGACACTTTGCAAAAAAAAAAAAAAAATTTGAAATTTGGTTGAAAGTAAAATTTGTTTATGTGGTGAATGGGATTTTTAACTGTGAAAGTTTTCTGAGATCTTGACGATTTTTTTCCGTAAAATTAGTTACAGATTCTTTTAAATAATAGTTAAGAGGGAATAATTTTTTTCAAGTAAATCATTTTTTTTTACAAATTTTTATATTTTTTATGTAAAAATGTTTTTTTTATAAATAGTATTTTCTAGAAAATTTTGATTGCCTTAAAAACGAAAAGAAAAAAAATTTGTTCAAAGTCTCAGGAAGCTAAACAGAAGATTTTACAGCTATGTATCAAAAAAAAGGAACTTAAAAAATTACTAGTGGGATATATTGTATTCATAATATTGTACGAAAATAGCTTGTATATTGATATTGCATTATTGTAAAATGTATTACGGGAGATAGATGTATCCAGTATCAGAGTGGAAATGGAAATACAGAGAAAATAAACATATTTTTGGATTTATTAGGGTACTATACGTGTTCCGTGCGTTTTCATAGAACTAGATTGAAATATATAGTTTTTCATTAACTTGAATTACTTGTGAGAATCGGGCCAAACGTATATATAATATATTGTGCGATCCTCACCACATTTTTTTGTTTAATGTCAATTTTCCTTAATTTTTCATATGCCGCTGGTTGGCATTCTCAAATAAATAAATAAATAAATAAAAAACAGTCTCGTAGTTTACCACAAATTTGTTTAATTTCATTTTCATCATACATACGTAATGCAAATTATAAATTTTACGCCCAATTCTGAATACTAGAAAAAACTCGATTTAGTTTATACAGTGAACAAGATAAAAAGATTACGAAAACATAAATTTAATTAAATCAAATTAATAATCAGAGTGGCCGCAAGTCAGGGAAAAGTCAGGGAATTTTGATCGAAAGAAACCACAAATTAAAAAACTTTGATACGTAAATGTCAATTTATTTATTTTTTATTTAGACGTTTTTGAAATACAGATCATTATAATTGTTACTTAAAAAGCATTCTAAGAATTTCAATCAGCAATATAGAATATTAAATAATTCAAAAATTTGTTTGTCAGGGAAAATAAAAAATTAGTCAGGAGAAAGTCAGGGAATTTCGAAAATAAAATTTTGTGGCCACCCTGATAATTAACATTGAGTATTTTTGAGAGGAAAGAAAAGAAATAAAATTTAACTGAAAGCGGACGATAATAATTATTATATTTAATAAAAATGCTATTTTACTTAAATTAAAAAAATGAATATGAAATAAAAATGTATTTATAAATTAATTTTAATAATAATTAAGGTACTTATTAATTTTCTTACCAGTAAAATAATCTTTAAAATTAATTTACTTACGTTTTAGTAATAATTGTTCATTGTTGACTAGAATCGAGTTTCCGCTCCGTGAATAAGATTTTTGTTAATTTGTCGAAAAAAAAATTATATATCATGTCATTTAACTCTGATTGTTTAAGACTGTTGATCAGAAAGTAGTGGCAGAAAGTTTTGGTCTTCAATTAGACTGCGTACCAAGGATATTTCTATGTCTATATAATATGAATATCTCAAAAGAAAATGAAAAAAAAAGAAAAAAAACTTCGGTAAAAATGCTTACCGTCCATGTGTAACGTAAACGAAATTACAATTTGTGTGTGTCCTTGTAAAAATATGTATTTTATGACTCTCCTATCGCAGGAAAGAACAACAATAAAATAAAATGAGAAAAATGAGAAGCAAATATTTTAAGATTTAAATTTGTGCGCGCGGCCTGGTTCAATCAAGAATTAAAAAAATGTTCTTAGTATAATATTGTCCTGACTGTTTTATCAGTGTTATTAACGTTTATTGTCAAAAAATTGTACCCACCTGCGAATTACACTGAAAGCGTTTATTAAAAATCTTGGAGAATTATATACATATATATATTTGGTAGTTAACGTTACACTTAGTGTGTTATATATTGTTCAGAATTATTCGTTTTTCATAACCCTAGAAATCCACTTGAAAATGTCGAAAATCAATCAATTTTCACAAAATAAATTTTCATCGAAAATGTTCATTTGGTGGAAATTCATTAATTCTCGAAATTTAGATTTGAATTTTCGAAAATTGGAAAAAGATTCCTTTAGTAAAATTAAACGTGAAATTAGTGGAACTGATTAAATCGTCGAGTCAAGAATAACAATCTATTACAAAATCAAGGGAAATGAAGGCGCAGGGTTCGTTTTTTGTTTTTGATTTTCAAAAGAAATAAATTTGATTTTTTCTTTAAAGCTTTTCTAATTGAGTCCAAAAAAACAGACGCTTAATTAAACCGACTGGAGAAATTTAGAAGAGGGACTTGAATTTCCTTAGATAGAATATTCATATGATGCATAATATTTTTAATGTGTGATTATTGTAGAGAAATCCCTCGCAAATAAAATCTTGTAAATTTCTTTTTTTTTCTATAGAGGACCTAGCAAACAGTATCCGTTTAGACTTTACAAAGTTAGGCAAACTAAAATCTTGATAAACAACAAAGTTCCATTAACAAATAACAATAAAATGAATGCAAAGCTTTCTGACTGGTGTTTTATACATATACATTTGTAGAACTAAAAAAAAACTGCGCTATACGATTATACAAGCATATGTAACATATTCGAGTATACCGTTTAATAATTTATAAGTACTTGTATAATATATTATTGTAATTATTATTCTCATTATTATTATTATTATTATTATTATTATTATTATTATTATTATTATTATTATTATTATTATTATTATTATTATTATTATTACCATTATTATTGTATTCATTATCAATTTAAGTCGATTATATAGTTATTGTCGTTATTAGTTAGTTTTTCTGTCACACTGAATTTTTAATCATTCAAATTTGGTGAGTCACACTTTTTATCTACAATAATTATCTAGAAGACAATGTACGTTAAATCGTTCTCAGATTTCCGAGTAAAATTTGTCCTTTGTACATTTTCGTCGCTTATTTAGGCATACAAGAGTCATTCTCGAAAAAACAAAATTAAAAAAAAAACAAAAACAGGAACTGAACATTTTTCAATAATGCGAAAAAATACTTTTCTTTCTTGGAAAAATAATTTTTCTAATATTAAATGAAAACTTTTCGTTTCGAAAAATAATTTTTTCAAGAGTAGAACACTTTTTTCCAATAATTTATATTTAAAGTGTCAGTTGTTGTTTTTTATTATTATTATTTTTTTTTTTTTAGAATAATTATCGTTATTATAAACTTTGCTTATAATGCGAGACTTTATCTTGAATATAAAATGGGGACTGGCACTACGTAGAATTATAAAATGATCTATAGCGAATAATTACATGTTTGAAATAGTTTTTTCATTTCAAAGGTGTTTTTGTTGAAAACTTAATTTTTTATTAACGATTTTAGGGAACATAGAATTATTTGATTTATTATTAATCGCCGGATAAATTACAAAATTTTTTTTAAAGAAAATAAAAATTTTTATTTTAATTAAAAACAATTGTTAAAAATTTAAATAATAATTGTTATAATGAAAAATTAACAATAATTTGAAATTTCCAAAAAATAAATATAAATTAGAAAAAATTTTACAACAATTTTTCAATTTAAATTTGCAATTTCAAAGATGACATGAAATATCTTTATAATTATATAAATAAAATAATAATTTAGCAAATAAATAAGCGTATGTTCCTTATAATTAAATCGGTAATTTAAATTTTCTTTTTCGAATTATGCATTTTTTGAAATAATAAATTTTATTTCAAATATGTTTTATTTTTATCATCTTCTGTTTTTTCGCATAGATCTTGAATGTCGATTGTCGTGTAAACTTTCGTCCCATGTAATCGCGACTACGCACGAGAGATTCGACCACGTCCTTAATAAGCGAAGAAAAATGGTGATATTTGAAGAAAACAAAATAATAATGCCGGAACGACTGTAATTTAACGTTACAAATTAGTTTTGGAAGTATTACGTTCGAAGAGCGTGGTCCGTGCGTAAAAAAAATAATATTTTGCGCTTTTCTCAACGTGAATAAAATAGACATACCTCTCAAAACAATTATTATAATGTACGGGGCTCGGTATTATTTCTATTTACAATAAAAATAATAAATAAAAGATTAAAAAGGTACGAGATAACGATATAGAAATTGTAATAACGTTTTAATAATTAAATTTAGTAATCACGAACCGCCAAGTCGGCGTACATTAAATTATTTCCAGAGATCGATCAAAGTACAAAGAGTAGAATTAGTTTGATCTCGGAAATAGTTTAATTACGATCGACATGAAAGAAAAAAAAAGAGGCGTCACCATATTGACCACCATTTTTGCCAATTTGTATAATTGAACCTAGTGTCAAAATGTATTCACACACAAATATTGCGAGTAGAAAAAAAAGCATTTAAATTGTATACGAAATTTTCAAAATCTCTGAGAAATATTGAATTTAAGTTGTATATATTGCAATTTTATTCTTACCTTATGACTTGTGATTAAATTATTAATTTTTGTTTGTTTTTTCCTGGAGAGACAAATTTTTTTTTCCATAATAAAATTCAATATAAAATTTTTTTTCGAATAAATTGACGATATTTTGATTAATTTAAAATTATTAAATTCATACACATTTTTTCTCTGGATTTTGAAAAATTCGTAAAGAGTGGAATGGTTTTTTTTCAGAATAAAAATTATCTGTGGTGACGATTTACATACTTAAAAAGGAAGTTTTGAAATTGTTCATGGATATCGCACGGGGATAAAGTCTATTTGATATTTATATTTTAGTATACCAATGGGCTGATTATTATACATTTAGCGTATTGTAATGTTATTGATTGATTATTTTGTCGATGTGCAGCTCGTCGATGATTGAAGAATGTAATGATGATAATGATGAAATGAAAAAGACGAGAATATTATATTAGATGCAACGAATTGCACATCGATTATTGTACCACGGTTTTCTGTATATTATTGTAGTATATAATCAAACACTAAAGACTAATGCTTAAGGTGATCAATAAAGCTTCGGGATGCGTGATATTTTCGAAGTCATGAAATACACAATTATATATATATATAAATATATATTTAAAAAAAGGATGAAAAACCGAAAAAAGTGCGCTATAATAAATTGAAACGTCAAAGATGCCAACCCAAAAGTTGGTTCTTGAAGCGTTTAAACGAGAATATTGTCTTTTCATCAGTCTCGTTTGAATCCCTTCGATTTTTATTCGCATTCGTCTTCCTTTGATTTTTTTCGCTTTTTTCACTCTTTTGCATTTTTATCTCTTTTTTTGAAATCTATGCTTCTTAAATTTTATTTGGAATTTTTCGAATTACAATTTTTTTTTACTTTTTAATATTTTTAATCTTTTGAATTCAATATTTTTAATTTTACGTTCTATTAATTGGTATCTATATTAATTTATTGTATTAAGATTAAAAAAAAAAAATCTATTACAAGAGTCCGTCTTAAATATCTACAATGACAGTAACAAATGAAAGCGACATTTCAGGCTATTCGTAATATAGTGAACTACACTTTTACAATTTGATTCTGATTCAGCAAGAAAAATTTTACAAAAAGAGTCGAAATTCAAATACTTTTCTCTTAAATCCGCATACCTAGAACATTCCCATAAAAAATGTTCCAATGATTCCGGTACAAAACCATCACAAAGTGTACACATTGATTCTGTTTTAAAGTCAAATACTATTTTGTTAAATTTAAACCTTATTTCATTAAAACTACAAAGTCTTAATTGAGCCATGATTCGTATAAAATGAATAGGAATTTTGAATGTCAAATATTTTTGACATTTAAGCTCACTGCAGTTGCCAAGAAACTTGTAGATGGGATTATACCTAGAGTTATCTACTCGCTGTTTGTCACTATTATGAGAAAGTCTCTTCATATTTTCACGCACTTCGTTCAAGTTAAGAGATTCCGGATCTTGATTTAACCATATTTCTTCAATTCCTAGCCTAATAAACTGTTGTCTCATCAAGGATGCCCAATTGTATTTTTCAATATTTTCCTTTTTACTGTCTTGAGTTAAAAGATTATTTAGGCATATTTTTGGAAATCTAGAATCTTCCATTTTAACAATTCTAGACCACAGCTTGATAGCCCTCATTATTGCACTATCACTTAATCTTCATACTCCAAGCTCAATCCTAAGCATGTAACCTGGCGTATTCTTTGGTAGTTCTAGCAAATTGCGAAAAAAAACACCCTGCACCTGGTTGATATCCTCCAAATGTCTCAATCCCCAAACTCCAGAGCTATACAGAAGCGTAGAAACCACCACCGCATCAAACAGACGAATTCTTGAGTCCCACGATGACATCTTTGCGGCCATAAAGGTCGACCAAATAGTTCCTAAGGCCACTCTGGCCCTTGTGACCAGGCTCTTGGCGGTTAGGTTAAACAGACCTGATGTGGTTATTGGTATCCCCAGATAGACGTAGCTGTCAACTCTTTCCAAAGGTTCTCCTCTGTATTTGAGGGCGCGATATCTCTTCGGTCTTCCGCCTTTCGAACAAACTAGTAGTTTCGTTTTTGACGTGTTCACTTGCAAAGAATTAATTTTACAATATTCGGATAATGTGTCCATCATCTCCTGCATCTCAATTATAGAATTAGTATTGAATACTAAATCATCTGCAAAGAGTATTAATTTAATTTTCTTCGCTATGTCTGTGTGTCCCCTGCTCTCGAAAAATTCCACAATATCGTGCAAAAAGAGTGAGAACAGTAGAGGACTCAATGAGTCTCCCTGAAGCACTCCTTCAGTGACATCAATTTCCTCTGATGATTCGGTACAGCTGACTTTTACTCTCATTGTGGCTTTTGAATAAAAATCCTGGAGGACGCGAATAATGGTTGCACTAACACCTACTTCATACAACTTCTTCCAAAGAATTGTGTGAACCACTGAGATTAATTGGTATCTATTTTTTATTTATTGAACGATTTTGGAACAAAAATGAAAAAAATTTGGTATTACATAAAATTCGAGATAAAATTTGAAATCGGTTAAAAATTAATTTAACTTTATTTTTATGAATGTTTTTTCTGTTGATTGTTTTTAAAATTTCTTGAATTTGGAAAGAATTACAAACATTTTAAAGAATTATGTACCTAATTAATTTATAATATTTATTTTTATCTTGGGAATTTTGTTTTCCTTCAATATTTCGAGAATTTTTTTTAACACCTTATTTTTTTCTTTTTAATCATAAAAAAAATTCTGCTTCTTTTATCTTGTTTTTCCCGATATAAATAATTTAATAATATTAAAGCTACATTTAAAATACAAATTTTTAACCCTAATTAGATTGAAAAATAGAAAAGAAATTAAATTTTTTTTAACAACTCTAAGAACTTGTAAATATTAAATAAATAAATCTTTATATACAAATATATAAATTTTTCTATGATGAGTATCCAAGATGGCTACTAAATAATAATTATGAGTTATTATTATTTTATAAAATGATCTATAAATAAAGTAAAACTGTTTGGACACTAAATATAAACTATATTATTAATTTTTCATATTAAATAATCTGTAAATAAAGAACTTTATTTGTTTTCTAAATCAAAATCCATATAAATAATCAATTATTTATATAGTAGACGAGTGCAAATACTTGCAGTTTCAGCACAACTCTTAATGTAGAGACTAGTCAGCCTTAAAGAATATTTTATCTAAATTTTCAATGAGTGGTGTTGGTTGGCGTGACAATCATTTTTGTGACTTTTGTCACAACTTTTGGGGCCTCCGTCACAATATTTTCTGTTACATTTTTCGCTGGCACGTGAAAGAAATAGAGCATAAAACCTGCCGCCAATAGAAGATGCAAGCCCAAGATTATGGAGACGTAGATATATTTATGTTTTCCTGTAAGCAATAATAACGATCACTTTTAAAAATAGAATAACTTTTTTTAATTATGATAAAATGTTGGGAAACATTTTTTGCTTTTTAAACAAATAATTAAACGGGCAAAAATATTCTTTTTCTTTTTAATTTCTTACCAGATATAACTGGAAGAAGTGATCGAAGTAAAACTCCACCGGATAATATTGTGGCAGCAATTACTAGACCCCATTGTAACCATCCGTACTGGATTGTCCAGAGAAAAGCAACTGGCACATAAATTGATAAGGAATAGCCATAAAGGCATAACAGTTGTAAAAGACCTGGAATTTGTGGAGCTTCCTGCAAAAAGGAAATCGAATTTTATACCTATTGTGAATAAGATGAACTTCAAAGTTCATGATTATTATTGAAACAATATTTTTTTATAGAATGCAAATTTTAATCTTTACTCACATTCTAATATTAAATATTCTAATCAAATATTGCTATTAATTAATAATTAACTAAGTGACAAATTATTAGTGATAGTACACAATTATAATATAAATTTGATTTTTAAGTTTCAATTACTTAATATTATCGGTAATTAATAATTGAATAATGATGCATACTTCAATTAACTCTCCTTCTGTACTTGGCTGACTCGCAGTCCATTTTAAAGCTCCCCAAAGTGCAAGAGGCAACAACCATGCGTACAATGAAATACAAGTTGCTGCACCAGATATGACATGAAAATCATATTTCCAATGATATTTTTCCGAATTTGCAGTTTGAAAATAGTTGGCTATATTTCCACTTACAGCTATCGAAAAAACTAAAGTTACACATATCCAAAATGGTCCATAAAGATCTGGATTTGGTTCTATATGCGTTTTGAGGTAATTATCAGATCCATGTGGAATCATTGATCTTTTTATTCTTTCAACAACATCCTGAGTGTTGACATTAAAAAACTTTTGGTAATATTCCACTGTCCAAAAATTGCGTTGTTTCGGTTCTGAAAGTATATATTTACTATTAATATGAATTCAGTTGTTGAAATTGTATAATAATTTAAATTTTTTATACTGAAAAATCACGATTAATAGAATTTTCATAATATAAATTTTTATATGATGTTTATCATTTATTTATAATACAAGACAAATTATATTTTTAGGTTAGGATTTCAACAATTCATCTTAAATTGTATTTTTGACAAATAGAATTCTAAAAATTAAAAAAACATTTGAAAAAATGAACATTCTAAAGGATAACTTATTTAACGTATGAGCTTATAAAAAATTAATTTGATTATTAATAATGAATTGAATGTAATAAAATATGTTTGCACACTTAAAATTACAAATAATATTCTTAGTATACACGTAAAATAATTAATTCTATTTTATTCATAACATCGAACTGGTAATTTAAAATTTTTTCAAATTGATTATAAATCAATATTTATACTGATGTAATGTAGAAAATGATGAAAATAAAATAATCTAACCTTCTGTGTTAGGCATTCCTTCGAGATCTCTAACCATTTGATTTCCCGTGGGATCATTTGTGAAATTACCAAAAGGCTGGTGACCGGAAGTTCCAATATCTAATTGTGCTTGCCCAGTACCTCCTGATCGATGAATCGGTGAATAATCTTGAAAAGAAATAAATTGTGCTTCGGGTGGATTCTTTTTCTTGTCATCCATGTTTCTTGCTGTTGACAAATGTCAAATGCCACCTGTCACTTATAAACTCGTGTCTGCGCATGAGCAAATGGAAAGCGACAGTGATGACATCTATAATCATATTTTCTGCATTATCGACGTAACCTTAAATAAATTTGAGACAGATTTTATTATTTTTTACATTAATGTTAACATTATTCAATATTAATGTTTAATTTATGATTCAGATAAAGTGTTTAAATTTTTATATTCAATAATCCTTTTTCAATTATAGAAATTGAGAAAATATTAAAAATATTCAGGAATAAGATGGAAGTGATATTTGTGACGGATAGAAATATAACTAAAAATTAAAAACAAACTTTCATTCAGTTGATTCAGTGATCTACATACTTTTCTAACATTCACATCAACATAATTTCTGTCTGACAGATTCATACTAAAAAAGATTTATTTTTCTTATCAACCACAATATTTTGTTGTGGCTTTGCTTGCGAGAGGTAAAAAAGTTTTTTGAAACATATATTTACAACATAGAACGGCAATGCTTTGTCCTTAAGGAAGTCATAAGTTATTATTTTATGTAAAAAGCTGGAAAAAAATGTTCTCCATCAAGTATCATGTTATTTATTTAAAATAAACTGCCAATAAACTGCCAAATTTATAATAAACACTCAAGATTTCCGAATGAGGACAGGGACCAAATGTTATAGAGGTTAGAATTTTGAAAAACTATTTTTGCTTTCACCTGTATTTTTTTCATCGTGCATGATAATTGTTGATGGTAATTAAATTGAAATTTTCTTGTTGCAGTATTACAATAATGCTACATCGGTCTTATAGTCTTTTAAGTTTTATTCGACGAAATGTCATTTGTCACTGTGCAGACCGATTGTACGTTTTCCACATTGGAGTGGCTAAAAAGCATACCAGTATTTTTATTACATCAAAATATGTCCACGTTATATCAAAAACACAAAATATTTTCCATAATAATGCACCAGCGAGGAAGATTGGTGAATTACGATGGATTCATGCCTCTGCCGCGAGATTTATAGCAGGGAAAATTGAAGAGAAATCTGAGAAGATTGTTGAACAACCTCTGAAGCAGAAAGTAATTGGACTTGATAAGGAAAAGTTGGGTAAACTCAAAGAAAGAGACTTGGAAGTAAAAGCTGCGATCTTGGAAGATATTGTCAAGAAAGATGAAAAATTTGTTAAAGAAAAGAAAAAGGAAGCAAAAATTGCTGAAAAAGAGCAATTGCCGAAAGATGAAAATTTAGTTCCGAAGAAAGGTATACTTTCCAAGTTTCTCATTAATTAATGTACTGAAATGGCATTTCAATAGTCAAAAACTATTGACTGCCAAACAAGTCTTATAAAAATGAAATAAAATAATAAAACTCCGAAAATATTATTAAATAAAATAATAAAATAATAAATTCAATTTAGAAATGGGTTTTGAAAAATGTGAAGTATATGGAAATAAGGAAATTCGTGGAAAGGAAATTTTTATGTTCCGGTATTTTAAAGTGAAAAATGTTATTTTCAATTTTAGTATCGAAAAAGAGAGTGAAACTCGATTTGACTGCTTCGTCACTAGAGCGAAATTTCATTACACCGGTGAGAGCGATGTCGGATTTTCTACTTAAACCTTCAGACTTGGAATCACTGCCAAAAACAAAAAGGAGATCGCCGTATGAATTTGAGCCACCGATTACCGTCTACTGGAGGAAGGATGTTGAAGCTAAGTAAGCGCAATGATATTTTACAAATAGTAAGAAAAACTTTTAGAACGGTAATAAATTAGTTGTTATTTTCAATTATTTTTTTTTTACTTAAATCAAGTTTATATTTTAGATAATTATCTAAAACCGATTATATTAAATCTGCCAAATCCAATTTATATTAAATTAAGATGAATGATATTTAAAGTATGTATAAAGTAATATTTTATAAAAAATGTATTATTTTTATTCTTAGAGCATTGGCAGTTTGGGGTTCTCAAGAAGCTCTCCTGAAAGAACTTCTAAAAAAGGAACTTGAAATCAAAACTTACCAGCAAAGTGAATATATTTCAATATTTTCTTTGCAAAATTTTTTATTTATTTATAAATTTTTATTTAATTACTCACTTATTATTTAATTCATATTAAAATGTTAAAATAATACAAGTAAAATTTGTTGGAAAATTTACAGTCCATTTTTTCAGATATTTTTACTGTAAAGCGGATGTTAAGAGACTATCGGCGACAAGTTGGTAATCAAACTCAAAATGTTGCGCCTGAAGGTCTTTTTGGAAGATCTGGAAGAGTTGTTGTTACTGCAATAGTGATGTAAGAATATTTTACTATTATTATTTGTCAATATTGGTATCTTTCCGTGTTAATGTAAAATAATGTCTTTTGCAATTAATTTTGTTTACAGAAATGCTTGTAACTTTCTTTTCAAATTGTTTGCCTGGCTGTATACAGGGTCTCACAGTATGTTCTCGGAATGTATTCATTCTGCTGCCGATACTTGTAATCAATTAATTTTAGCTTACGGAATTTATAAATCAGTTCAAGTGAGTATCATTTTTAAAAAACAATTCAAATATGTACATTGATTTTAATTCATTAAAATTGCTTACTTTTAAGAAAGTAATATTTTATTACTTCTAATAAAACACGATTTAATTAATAATTCATTTAAAAATAATTAAATCCAAATTATGGACAAAAATTTTCGGTAAATCAATTTTCAAATTTAAAAAATTTTTCAATTTATTAGTTTAGTTAATTGTTTTATAAGTTGAGTTTTCAAAGTTTCTGAAGGTATGGCAGCTAATTAGTAATAAAATGGAAGATTATAAGCCACTTATTTTAAATTAAATTCTATATGAATACATATTGAGTAAAAGTATTTAAATAGTTGAGAGAATAACGAATAAAATAAAAATATAAGAATATTTAGTTAAATAGTGACATAAATGGAATGATAATATCGAAATTTAATTATTTCAGAATCCAAATCCAGACCATCCTTACGGCTACACGAATATGAAATACGTTTCTTCTTTGATATCAGGTGTAGGAATTTTCTGTGTGGGAACTGGTCTTTCCGTCTATCATGGAATGCATGGTCTTCTTTTCCCCGAGCCAGTCGATTCATTCTATTGGGCATATTTTATTTTAGGGGGTTCCTTAGTTTCGGAGGGTGCAACATTAATGGTGGCAATTAATTCCATTAAAAAAGGAGCCTTGGAGAAACGACTCAAATTTAAGGAATACGTATTGTCAGGACTGGATCCTTCTGTCAACGTGGTTCTCATGGAAGATTTCGCAGCAGTGAGTTTATTTAAAATTCCTAATTTTTGGAACTAATTAAATTAATTTTAGTATATTATATTATTCTTCTATTCTGTGATTATAATATATATTTTTTTAATTATTATAACGATTTTTTATACGTCTTTTATCTCTAAAAGTTTTTATTGAAAATAATTAAATAATTGTAGGTAATAGGCGTGGCGTGTGCTGCATCTTGTATGGGACTAACTTCTTATTTAGGAAATCCGGCATTTGATGCGATAGGATCACTTCTTGTTGGTGGACTTTTGGGCGGCGTCGCTTCATTTATTATTTATACCAATGTCGCAGCTTTAATTGGACGAAGTATACCGCAAGAAAATCTCGATAAAATAAATGCCGAATTAGAGTCTGATATTATGGTGAATATAGAATATTTTAAATTTATGTTTTCCATACAAAAAAGCATCTAAGAAATTGAAATTCAAAGTGACCTTTTACAATTCGTTGATTTTTGAAAGTATTATTTTTTTAAATGAAATCACTGAATACATCAAGAACTTTTTCTTATTATTATTATTTACAGGTTTTTAGTTTTTCTAATAGAATTTCAAAAGTTATTTTATAAGCATAATCTTTTTCCATTTATTATTTTCATGTCTTTTGTTTCATTTTAAGAAATATATAATATATAATCCTTTGCAATTATTTTAAAAACTGTAAATAGAGTTTAAAGATAAAAAAAACATCACTTTCGAATAAACGGAGAAAATTTATTTATTAGAGACTGGACTAAAAGAATATTTTCAAAAATCGATGACTTAAGTTTTGAGAAAAGTTACTTTTTAGACTTAATTTCGTTTATTTAAATATATTGACGTTGCAGATGTGTTATTTTTACTATATATTTATCTAAAAAATTGATTAAATTTCATATAGTATATTATTTTTAATCTTCTAGTTAAATTTACAACTTCATGGTTTTTATTCAATAATGAAATAAAAAAGTTTTCTTATTTTTCACATACAATTTGAGAAAAATTGTTTAAATTATAAAAACTTTTTGAATGAAAATTTTCACATCTATTTTTCAATCACTATTATAAATATTACATGTAATTATGATATTTCTATACGAATTTGTTTTCAAAGATATTAAAATTTTTCATTTCAGGTCCGAGCAATCCATGACGTTAAGGGTATAGATATGGGAAATAGCCTCGTGAGATATAAGGCGGAATTGGATTTTGATGGCAGAGAATTGACAAGATCTTACCTCGACAAACACGATCTCAACGCTATGTTGGAGGTTAATAAAAATTTAATCATTATTACTGTTTATAATTTTTATAAATTATAATAAATATGGTTCAGTTTACTTCAGATAAATTAGCAAAAAAAAGCAAGTTCTTTCTTATTTCTAGAAAAATTTTAGTAAAGTTTCAATTTTATGAAAATTAAGTTTTCAAATATAAAAACTTACATTTTTTTTATTTAAGGAAATTGGAGAAATTTTCAATCATTTTTATTTGTCGAATGTATAGTTTCAGGTAAAATGGAATAATTTTTTCAAGTTTCATTTCAAAGATGATGAAATATAAAACAAATTAAATCAATTAGTTATTTCTAAAAGAATTTTAATTATTAAATTAGTAACTGTTACATTTGCAGGAGGTAAAAAAAATGCAAACCATCGACGAACTTGAAGCATTTCTTTTGAAGCATGGTGAGAATATTGTCGATTTACTTGGTGGTGAGATCGATAGAATAGAAGTTAAACTTAAGGTAAGATTAATTAAATAATTAACAATAATAGAAATTATTATTTATTGTTATTATAACAATTATTATTGTTATTTTACGACAGTTTCCTAAATATTTTGCTAATATCTATTGATATTTTTTTGCAGAAAAATCATCCTGAAATTCGACACTGTGATCTCGAGATTCTATAAGATTGTTGTCTACACTTTTTTTCGCTCGACTTAATACTGTAAATATTAATTTCTTAATTATATTTAAATGTCTTTAGGGAACCATGACTAAGTTGTACTTGGTGGTGTGAGTGTCTGATCGATTTTGTAGCAACACTCGCTTTAATAAAATGTGTATAAAAATATTCCCTGAGAGAATGATGCTACATTTTATTCGACGATAATTTCAGGTTTCTTATTATAAATTATAAATAGGTAACAAAATTTATTATTTTCTTTAATTATTATCAATTTTTTTAATTAATTAAACTTTTTTTGCATAATTTACGGCGCAGTTAATATTTTTCAACAGGTAGATTGAAAGACGAGGGTTTTTTTAAATCCATTTTTAGCACCTTTTTAATTTATATTTAAAATTTCTTTTAGCTACTATTTGCTTTTGAAAGAGTTACTTATTTTCCATGTTCACAAAAGAGGACGTGAAAAGGTGGATTTATTTTTAAATCCTCTGGATAATAGGTTTTAATAAAACGAAGATAATATTTCGGTAAGTTTTTCTGCTATATTTTCTTTTCTGCATTAATCTGAATAGATTATTCAATAGTTATTCAAAGTTGAAAGGTTTTTAATACATTTTTTAAAAGCTTTTTTGTTCCTTTGAAAAATAAAATTTACAACTTTATTTAATATATAAATTTTTTAAATCAAACTTTAACAGTATAAGTTGAAAATATTAAATTATTAACTATTGAATTATAAAAATTGATTCTAAAATTAACTTTGACTTAATATTTTTTTTTGGGGGAAAAAAAATATAATTATTTCGCGTACTTAAAATGTGTGCATAAACCGACTTTTGAACGTGGTTTTTTTCCAGCATCTTGAGAGTTGTAAAGCTTCGCGCATATCGACCAGAATTGTATGAGAAGCAAATATTTGTCATTACGTGACTCGATGAAACACGCGGATAATCCAGAGCGGTATTCCACGACGTGAGAGGACGTCACCACCTAGACATCGAAGTTTAATAATGAGAATCGCTTTTCCACCGACCTCGTCGACGAGGCCGTGTTAGGAACTCTTTGAAGAATGTCTTCGATTATATAGTTACAAACAGTACACCAGTTGACAATTAAGGTCAGCTAAAGCTTTTAACCATAGACATTAACTTGTTGCTCATCTCCATTTTAATTAAATTTTAATATTCCCCCATAAAATTGCAAGACATACAACTATTTTGCACTTTTTTTTTATTTTCATTTTATTAATGTCGTCTTTCTTTTATTCTATCGGTAATATTATCCCTCTTTTTTTTATTTCTATTCCATGAGCAATTTTACCCTTTTATTTATACGTATATGTATATTATGAGCATATTTTTCTCATAATATTCAACATTCTTTGTTTTATTTCATGGGCTCTTTCATGAAAGAAAGTTTTCTTTCTTATTATTTTAATTTTATTAAACATTTTCTTTTATTTTAATTTAATGAGCGATATTTTTTCTTCATAAACTCAGGAACAGTTTCCTTTTATTTTTACATCATGTAAACTGTGTAAAATTAAAGTTTATAAGCAATTTTTTCTATTTGCAGCCCTAGGATATTATGACTTTTTCAACTTTTTTCGACTTATTTTCAAAACTTGCGACTCTTTCGACTTCTCTTCCAAATATTGCAACAAAATACCACATTTTTAGTATAAAATGCAACTTATTTTGATTTTTACAGTATATAGACAAATCTTTCAAAAATTTTTTTAAGATAATTAAATTTTTAGAATATAAATATATAGAATATATCAATTAAAAATGTTGAATAATTGAAATTTTGTAAAATTTAATTGAAAATATTTTATTTTTTCAAGTATTATTTTATTGCAATTTTTGAAAATCAACTTTTGAAGAATTTGAATTGCAAATTTTGAAAATAACTGAATTCTCAAAAATGGTAATGAAAAATCTTCAAGTGTAAATTTAAAAATGAAAATCAATGAAAATGTACCTCCTTAAAATTATATAAAAATATTTTTGAAAAAAGTATTTCTTAGAATTTGCTTATTTTAATTTTTTAAAATTCAATTATTGTCAATATTTTCAATTACTTATTTCCGAAAATTCAAATACATGCAAAAAATAATAAAATTACGATTTTTTAGAATAATTTGAACATTTTAAAGAAAAAAATCATGTTGAAAATTTTGATGACTTTTTTTTAATTTTTCCAAAAATTCAATTATATTTAAAAGATTTTACCAAATTTTTATTATTTGGAAATTTTTTAATTGTATATAATTGAAAAACTATTATCTTTCAAAA
>JUFY01029971.1:0-11308 GCA_001855655.1 Leptopilina clavipes | reverse complement strand
ACTCAATATCATATATGCTGTCCTTCCGGCCTGACGGAATTTTGAAAAGTCGTATGATTTCTGTCAAAATGTTTTTAGTTCATGACATATGAATAAACATTTGTATGTCACGAACTAAAAATATTTGACAGAAATCATACGACTTTTCAAAATTCCGTCAGACCGGAAGGACAGCATATATGATTTTGAGTGTATGTTCTACTTTTCATCATTAGAAAAAATCAGGGTGTGGAACGTAATATTTTTCCTAGTTGTAATTGTCTGCAAGTTCGATGTTTTTAAATTGTAAGTGTCCAATATTATAAATAAGTTTAAAATTAATATAATTTTAAAAAACCAGTTGAACCAAGACGTCTAAGCCATGAACAATACAATTCATATGAACTCCAAAAAAACTTTAAGGTGTGTTTGGTCAAAATATGTAGTAACTTACATAATTTAGTAACTTTCACTTTACATTTTGCACTTTGCACTCATCATGGGACTTCACCCTTAAATCGCAAATTGTAGAATCGTAAGTCGTAAATCATTAGGGTGCGATCCCATGTGAGCAGAATACGTCGACCGAAAGCAGATAATCATAAGAGTGAAAAGAACAACTATATCTACCTATCTCTTTTGCACTCATGATTTTCTGCTTTCGGTTTTACGCTTTCGGCTCACATGGGATCGCACCCTTACTCATTCTTAAAACTTACGATTTACGATTTACGACTTACTATTCTACGATTTACGATTTAAGTGTTCATTCTGCTCAGGCCTGATAAAATTAAAAAAAGAACTCCATATCACTTCTGCCATTTTGAATTTCGAAATTCTGATTCTAGACACGTGATCAGCGACCTTAAAGGTACGGTCACACGAATTTTGAAAAATCAATTCTCTTCTTTCTCTCTCCTATGAAAGTGGCATAAGTTTGTCTCACTCTACATTTTCCTCTGTATGTAAATGTAAGAAAAAAAAGAGTGAGACAAACTTATGCCACTTTCATAGCAGAGACAAAGACGATAATGGTTTTTCCAAAAATTCGTGTTACTGTACCCTAAAAACTCTTCTAGTTAAAAAAGGACAATATATTTTTATCCTTTTCTATCTCACGCTTCGTTGAAAAGTGTCACTCAGCGTCACCGTTGGTAGAAGATGACAACAATTAGAGAGTGAGACGAAGGTGAGTCCTAAGGGTTTTCGCATACTTTCTTACATCTCTATGGTTTTTCCTCCTGTCGATGCTTATCGAAGGGAAAGTTGTAAATATAAGATAACACAAAAGTCATATTAAAATACGACTTTTTAAAGGAAGACAATTGTTGTTTACACTAACCAGTAGATTGTCATACAAGATATGTCACTAACGTTAAAATACATTATCTAAACATCTTAACGTACAATTTCAAAATCGTCTCGTGATGTTTTGGACTTTTAAATGAATTGTGTTATTGTTATTCAAATATTCTAAGCAGAACATCAACAGATAGTAAATATTTCCAAATGTAAGTAAAATTTACCTCTTTTTCTTAATTGAATAATCAAATGTATTTTTAATTTTTTTATTAAATATTAAAATTCGGTAAAATTATTCCTGAAAATAAAAAGTTATTTTTCTAATGACATTTAATTTAACTTAATTAAACTTATCAATATATCTAATATTTCTTTTTCATAAAAATAGTCCAACTCTCGTAAATGAGTAAAAATTTGTATTTTAAATCAAAACAATTACAAGAGATTTTCCTTCGGAGTTTTCGAACAATAAATCAAATAAATTAATTAATGACACACACATTTTCATCAGTTTCGTCATATTTGGAAAAGGTCTTAATGACATTTAATTCGTTTTACAATAAACAACATACATATCCAAGTAACATGGTACAAGTGCCTTATTCTTAATACAATTTACGTAATGTTATTAGTATTAATTATTATGTCACTGAGAATTAATCTAATGCATTTACCATTTATTATAATATGAATTATTTTTTAATTAATACGAACCTTATTTTGACCTCTGAATGAAAGAAATGAATTGAAATTAAAAATTATTATTTATATCTAATTTTAATAATATGTTATTCAACAGTAATGAAAAAATGGAAAAAAGTCATAGTTTTAACGTCGATGACGATGAAGAACCAGGAGAATCAGAAAATATTATAATAAATGAAATTGATGGATTGCCCAATATGCATCCGAATTTCGATCAACTTGAATATGACTTTGAAGAGAAAGAAGAATGTAGCGATGTTAATGCAAGAACTTTAGACGAATTGGTTCATGATGAAGACCTACCAATGTCTGTTATTGTCACCAATGTAGATCCTCGTGTTTTCAAATGTGACGATTTAAAGGTTTATTTTCAACTCTATTATCATTATTTCAGTTTTCTTTCTTTTTATAAGATTGTCTCAAGTCAGGAAAATCAGGGAATTTTATCAAAAGTACTGGAAAAATATCAAATTTCTAGAATTACTGACAAAATTCTGGTTTTCAGTGTCCCAAAAACATTTTTGAAAAACTTAAAAACCTTGAATTTCCTTTCAATTTTTTTCACCTTAAAACCTTTTCAATCACAATTTTAAAACAATAAATTTATTTCTTCTTATTTCTGAAATAATAAAATTTATTTTAAATAATTAATTTTTAGAATAACTTTCTTAAAGTTATTAATTATAATTAACTTATAGGAAAAGATTTTATTTAAAAACAGTTGCAATTTTCAGAAATAATTGAATTTCAAAAGGTTTTAAAGTAAAATTTATTAAAATTTCAATTTCTGGGAAGAAATGAACAATAATTAAATATTTATTAATATTAAATATTAATTTGATTAAATATTAAATATTTATTACTTAAGTCTTCAATAATTTTATATAAAATTCTGAAAAAATTAGGTTTCTGAGAAATTATAATTCAATTTTTTAAAGATACTTGAATTTTTTAAGAAATGTTATAAAAATATCAAATTAATTAAAATTTTGTGAAATTGAATTAAAAATAATTAAATTAGTTAAAGAATTTCATTAGAGATTTTTAAAAAATTGAATATTCGAAGAATTTTAATTTAATAATTCATAAATAATTAAATTTTACAAAGAGTCACAATCGAATGATCTTTGTTAGTATAAAAAGCAGCATTTAAGGGTACAAATTGTATCTAAAACAATTTAATTTTAAAAGAGTTACAATTAAAATTTTTATTAACTAGTTAATTTAAAAAAAATTAATTTAAAATTTGTTTAAATAATTGAAGTTTTGTAAAATTATATTTTAAATTCTGTAAAATTAGTTTCTTAAAATATTTCAGTTTTATTTTTTAAAGATAATTGAATATTTATAAGCAAGTAATTAAAATTTTTTGAAATAATTACAATTTCCTAAAGTTTTATTAAAAATAATTGAATTTTTGAAGAATTTTATTGTTGCTTCTAATCGAGGGAAGTTAGTCACAGTTACTTATTTTGCTTTTAAAATAGGTAGACACTCTTAAAGTTTTAAATCAGATTTTTGCTTCTAAAAATTATCTTTTTTTATAATTGAACTCCTTTTGAATATTGTGTTTTTTGTTTCTTTGTTAACAGGTGACTATTGAAACACTATTCAAAGAATTCGGTGAAGTCGCTACATTTCAGTATTTTAAATCTTTTAGAAGAATGAGAGTAAATTTTACTTCTCCAAGTTCAGCTGCACATGCTAGAATTAAATTGCATCAATCGCGATTTGGTGATACAGATATTAATTGCTATTTTGCACAACCAGTAACGCCTATAGGTTTGTTTCAACTATAATATTAATTTTATATTTATAATTTTCTACTAGCTTAATTATCCGCACAGGAATTTTATTTTATTTATTTATTGTATTTATTTATTTTATTTTTATTTTATTTTTTTATATTTTTACTTATATTCCTAGACGTTTAGGAGCATTTTTAATTTAAGGAATTTTTTAAATTTTTAACAAAAATATTATAAAGACATAACTGAAAAACTAATTAGAATTACATTTAAAAATTTTATTATTGTAATATAGCGATTAATAATTTTAAAAATTTACCAAATCCGCTCGAAACTTGTTAATCAAGGATTTTTAGAACCTCCAAATCCAAATTTCGTGTCAGATTTGTAATAAATGACCCCAAAAATCCTTGAATTTCTAAAATTTAACGTCAGATTCTTCATTAAAAATTACTTTCAAGCAAATAAAAATAAATAATTTATGTTAAAAATAATTTAAATCACAAAAATATAAACTATTCTAAAAATTGGAAAAGTTAAAGAAATTATTACATACATTTAACTGTTTGAACAGAGACTGATTAATTTCTCAAACAAATAAATTCTGATAAATCTTCTAATTATTATACAGTTATACTATTATTATATATAATACTTATTTATAATTATAAATTTGTGATGCGACGCGAAGAAAGGTACCTAAGAAGCAAAAAATTATAGGTTATGTTTATGATTGTTTTATCTTGATTAATGGATTATTTTTTAATTTTGTAAAATGAAAAATAATTTTTATTGAATATTTTAGATATAAGGAAAACTTAAAAATCATTAATTTGCATTGAAAGTTAATCCTCTTCATGCATTTTCACTATTAAAATGACAAACATAACCTATAATTTTTTGCTCCTTCGGTACCTTTCTTCGCGTCGCGTCACATTTAACGATTACGCAATTTTTTTAACACAAAAAAATAAGTTAAGAACAAAGTATCATTTCTAATATTTGTATTTACAAAAATGATGTAACATTAGTATGATGTTTTCATTTTTTTTATAATGTTACCCATTATATGACCATTAATTTAAAAAAAAGATCATCCTGGAGTATTTAACAGATCTTGAAAGCCTTCAGTTCGTCTGCAGTTTCTGCGCATGCGTCATTAGACAGAAAAAGAAAAGGGACCATTAAGTATGCTATCTGACTCTTTCTATCGACATGACTCTGTCTATATCTATGTTTTTATCCATACATAAACGAATTTTTAAGTTTTTGTTTACCATATATTTGATTCAATTTCTTTATTGACAAATAAGAGATTCATTTGATATATTATCAAAATCTTTTTTCCATTATTCATATTAAAAAAATAGAAAAAAAACAGTTCATTTATTCATTTTGTTTTCGTTTATAGACACAATTTGTTAATTTTATTTATTGGTCGACAAAAATTATGATTAATTTGAAATTTTTTAAATTCTAGATATGGAAGATCAATACCTACAGCTTCCGGCATTAACTAAACAGCATCTTATATCACCCCCAGCTTCACCACCTGTTGGTTGGGAACCCAGACCTGAAGGCGAACCTCTTGTCAACCATGATTTAATAGCAGCTATTGCAAATCTAACTCCTGGTAACTAAAATGTTTATTTATGTAAATATTTTCAGAAAAACGTTTTCTTTTGCAAAAATATTTTCAAAAAAATGTTCTAAGACCTATGTCGATTTTTCTTTAATTTTGAAAAATTTTTTGAGACGCATCACTGAATTTTCATTTGCTGGAATTTTTATTTGCACGAATTGATAAAATTATTAAAAACGCCGAATTTTTACTTGACAGAATTATCATTTGTCCGAACGAACTAAAGATTTCGGCGCAAATTACATTATTCTCGATAATTTCTGATTAGTAAATTTTAAAATTTGCGCCGAAATCTTTCTGTCGGATGTTTTTTCGGGTAAATGATAGCAATGATCTAGCAATAGGCTATATCGATGTTGCAGTTTGAAAGATTCCATGAATATTGAACCCTGGCCTCCAAATAATTATTTACAATAGGAGACAAATAATTCTACTTCCAATTATTCGCTTAGCTGGATTTTCAGGGATGAGGATTGATTGTTTTTATTTATTATTCTAACATTTCATTGGGGATAATATTCGTAATTAAAATCAAAAGTAAAGAAGGGGTAAATTAAATGCAGAGATTGTCAGACTCGTTAAGATAGGGAATAGGAGAAACTTGTCCCTACAGAATTTGGTTAGGTAAATTCACGGACGTTAAATATTTGAATTATTTTTGTTTTATTTTATAGAATATTCACTAATTCAATCGAGAACGTTACCTTGTTTGAGATCAAGAGTGAAAACCCACAAGGTGAAAACCTCATTATTTATTTTATTTTATTTCAAGATCAGCTCATTCAGAAAGAAAATTAGTTAAATCATTAACGGAGATCCACTATATCATAAGAAAAGATCGTTAGTAAAATCATAAAGAATAGATAAAAGAAAAATATTGTTATTAAAGATTTTGTTCCTTAATTATTATTATGTATTTTTGTTTTACAATAATTTTCTTCGAACGATAGATAATTACTTATCTACTCTAGTAAGAGGAAATAAGAGAATAAAAGCTGAATTACCGAACAATTATTGGAACAAATTCCTCTAATTTGTTTACAAAGCGACAAATTTTCTACAAAAAATTTAAAATAGATTATATAATAACTATATTCAGAAAGAGAAAAGAAATAAAATTACAAGAAAAATATTCATCATTTATAACCATATTTATAAATACGATTTTATCAGTTGATATAGTTATTAAATTAATAATAAATAAATTAAGAAGTTATTGATATTTTAAGAAATCAAATTTTTTTCCAAAAAGTGCTATTTTTAAAAGTTTTTTAATTTTTAATTTTAAATATTATTTAAAATTTAATTATTACTAATCTACATTACATAAATAATGTAATGTACCTATTCAGGTCGGTTCAAAAGTAAAATTTTTGCATCTTGCCTTATCGACTGAACAGAATTTTTATAAATAATATGTCACGAAAGTGGATATAATTTATCAAGGTTACTTTTTTATTTATTTATTTTTTTTTATACGAAGGGTTATAATTTTTGCTCATTTAAAGGTAAATAAAGGTATATGTGAATAAAGAAATACTGATTGTAGGGTTCGATGTAATATAAGTTTTTTAGAATACTGACATCATAAACACACTTTCTTACTCTCTAATGTAAATTATTATTATAATAATAATTTCTCTAATGTAAATTATTATTATAATAATAATTTACATTAGAGAGTAAGAAAGTGAAAATAAATAGTAAATGTATTTCATTGTTTACTTAAAGAATACTTTGTTAAAATCCACGTAATAGTTGATATTTAAAGAAATTAATATTCATCCTCAAATTGAGAAAACGAGAATAATCGATAATTTTCGATTTGAGGCCAAATTGATCTTCTAATTTTTAATGTTCTTAGAGAAAAAATCTGAAATATTAATTTACATTTTATAGACAAAAGATAAAATTGAAGTGTCAATTTCGAAAAGGGATAGGAATTTGAAAATTTTCTAAGCGGCTCAAAATAGTATATTATGAATTTTTTAAAAAAAGTACAATTTTGCGCAAAATTTAATGTAAGATAATAGTTAGTAGATAATGAAAAAATTGTCCCTTTAATTGAAATTATTCGAAATAAGAAAAACACGATTTTTTTGTTAATTGCAAAATTTATAAAATCCGAATTGAACCCTTTTAGATATTGACAATTCAATTACAAAATGGACCTTAGAAGAATAGTATAGCTGTTTGCATAATAATCAATTATTCCAGACTTGGTAAAATTATTTAAAGTTTAGCTTCAGAGGAGTTATTTATTTGATTTATTCTTCAAGACACGATAAACAATTAATTCCAAAATGAAAGTGATAATCGAACAGACGAGGCCTGTAGCAATAACATGTAAGACCTGATGCACGTTCATAACAGATTTCATTTCATTTGCACTGCACGATTTGCCAACTTGTGTGAAAGAAACTTTTTTCGCAGAATATTCTTCCATCCATTTGTCCCTGATACCAGAATCGATAATTCTTTGGATTATTTGATCAATGCGTTTTGCGTAAGGGATACCTGCACCCATTGCCGTTGCTCCCGAATTAAAAGGAAATTTTTCATTCAAAAGTTTCACAAGCGGTTGTCCACATTTGTCTTTTCGATTCCGAAGTTGTAACTCAGCTCTCGGTAGTTCCATTATACAAGTGAAATTTTTATATTTCAATAAACGCTCCAAACATTCGCCATGTGAGAAATTCATGAAGACAGATTTGTCTAAAATTTTTCTCAAAACAACATCATCTGTGTCGTTCATCATGAAGAAATAATTATTATTTATTAAAATCTGTATATTCGAGGCGAGAACATCCTCCAATGTTTCGAATTTAAAGGATGATTTGGTTTCCAATTGGACTTGATTTATAGCTGTAAAAATTTCCGATGAGAACATAAAGCAACCAAGGAGAACCGAGGTGAAAATTATCCTCTCGATTGTTTCATTCGGTTCTGTTGGAATGACATTGCCCAAAGTTAGTTGAAACATATAGTGCACTTGCCATTTCTTGGGATTGAACATTAAAATTCGGGATATGATCCAAAAGAAGAGAGGCACGATCATTACGATGAAAATACTCTTTATTTGCCATTTGAATTCTACAGATTCGACGTCTTTTATTAAAATCGGCACGGCCATTCCAATGCGATATTGTTTCAAACTCTTACTAAACTCATAGGCCTTTCGATTACAAAATTCCACCGATACCTCGAGACCCATCATTTGAATTTGATTCCTCACGAGAGCAAAATGAATACCCGTACTTTTTGCCTTTGTACAGGCAATTAATCCCCAAACTGGGATTGATGATTTCAAGAACGTAAAATTCATCACTTTTTGCAAATTCTCCAGTTTCGTCACAGCTAATCCAGAAACATTTTCTGGATCATTTTTTTGATAAAATACATCCGGAGGAGCATTTAGTAAACTTGCTATCAATGGATAACCGTACATATTTTTCATCTTGTCAGGAAACCAAATGGTTTTAGCAGAAGCAATTTCGGTTGTTATTAATTTTAAAAAAGGATTGTAAATCATGACCTTACAATCATCGGAATAATGATCCATTTTGAATGAAATTAAATCAGTTTTATTTATTTGTTTTCCAATTTCGATGACAGTAACATCTAGAAAAAGTCGAGTCCAGAGATTTTCGAATAATTTCATCGGAGAATTTCGAATCTCATTGTGGAATAAAAGTATGAGACATTTTGGTCGACGTTGCGCTTCTGATAGTTCAAGCAAGAAATCAATTGATCGTGTAAATTTGTCATTATTTTCAGAATTCAAGAGAATAAATAGTGAAATTCGAGGATTGTAAATGACGAAATTCGAGTTTGTTGGTTTATCAGTGATTGGTGTAAGAATTTCTAGAATTGGAACATTTTTCGTTACTTTTCGAATAAGTTTGTCACAAATTTGATTGGATTTGACAGTTTTCCGATCGATGATAAATATTACCTGATGAATTTCTCGATCATTCTGAACAGTTTTAGTAATGCTCTCGATCCATTTTAGTTCATCGTTGACTATTTCAGCTTTGTTGAAAATTATAAATCCAATACTGATAATTAATCTTATGAACATTTTCAGAATAATTTCATAACTTTATTAAGTCAGAAAGTTATAGATGAATATATTCAATTCTTCTTGAAAACTGTCGGTTTTATGAATGAGGATTGAAAATAGTGACTATTTTTTATTCACGTAAAAAGTCGATAAAAATATTATTCTTTACAGAGTAATTCTATATATTTTTTTACACTGACATATTATTGATAATATGTAATATTACAGTAATATTAAAATGTCCGCCTCAAGATAATATTACCGTAATGTTACAGGTAATTTTAATGTAAGACTCGAGTAGATTCCTTTAATTTGATTCCAAAGCGACAAGTTTTATAAAAAAAAAATATAGATAAATTGTATAATAATTAAATTCAATAAAATATAGAAATTATATATAGAATTATAAAGATTATTAATTTATCACGATTCTATTTTGTAAACACAATCTTATCAGTTTGAAGCGTGCCTCATTAAAAAAAAAACCTTTGTATTGGAGAAACAATGTCCATTTAATAGAAATTCTTTCTTTAAGGCTATGTCCACAATAGGCTATTTTTATGTCTTTACGTCGAACATAACATAAAAATACAAAGAAATCTATGAAATCTATTGTATTTTTATGTTATGTTCGACGAAAGGACATAAAAAGAGCCTATTGTGGACACAGCCTAATATTGTGAGGCACATTCCCGTGTTGCATACGATCTTTTATGCCACACATGCTCGAAACCTAAAATTCAGAATTTTTCAAGAAAGTGATATTTAAAAAAATTTAACAATATAATTTGTTTTAAAATATTTAAAATTATTCCATGAAAATATTGTTTGATTTATGTTTATAATTTTCTTGACAAAACTAATTTTATGAAACGAGGCAGGAAACTATTATGTGATACTGACATAACCTCAAAAAAAAAATTACAATTACACATTGTGCGACCGCTCCTTTTTCATCATTTTTTTGCAAAAAAATGAGCTCCAAACAAAAGGAATAGGTTAACTTTTAAATAAGATATTGTTTAAGAAATGTTGAAAAATTTAAAGATTTTTCATTCAAAGAAAAATAATTTTAAAAATAAATATTTCATAATATTCTGATACCATTTCTATAAAAATTGTGTATTCGTGTATTTTTAAAAAATATTTTCTCAAAATATATTCATATAAATTTTTTAACATTTCTTGAACCAACTTTGACAACTTGCATCTTCTTGGAAAAAATTATCACATTAATAACAATCGGATATTTGGATTGTATGTGAAATCAGCTTTAAAATAAGTCCAAGAACAATAAAATATGTTAATTATTTATTAAAATCTAGTAACTTTTCGTTTAATATTAACGACAAAAGTCCCTAGACTCCTAGGAAGATTCATTTTTTAACATAACAATCACTCGTGTGACGAAACTCTAGTAACTTTTTTGCTTATTTTGAACAAGAAAAAAATGAGCCAAAAGTTTAGAACGATCAAATGAACGAAATCCTTTTCTGATACAAACATTTCAAATAATTATTAACTTCAATTAAAAGTAAAAACGTGAATTAAAAATTAAGGAAATTTATAATTTATTTTTTGATATTTTAAACAATGTTGTTAAAATAAAACTTTAATTTGAAGAAGGAATAAGCAAATTTCGTTCATTTGAACGTTCAGAACTTTGGGAACATAAAAAAGTCACTAGAGTGAAAAGAAACTAGTAACTTTTCGTTTAATTTTAACAACAAAAGTGACTAGTTTTAGAAAATTTAGTTACTCAACAAAAGTTACTAGAGTGAAAAGTAACTAGTAACTTTTAGTTTAATTTTAACAATGAAAGTTACTAGAGTTTTAGAAAATTTAGTTACTTAACAAAACAGTCACTAA
>JUFY01029969.1:0-19201 GCA_001855655.1 Leptopilina clavipes | reverse complement strand
TGAAGTTAGTCTTTTTCGATTTTATTTGTTTCTTATTTAATTATATGCAAAAATGTAATGATTTTGTGTCAAATGACAGTTTTGTTTTCCGGGTCAACGTAATTATTATTTTTTATTATATTAATATATTTTAAATAATAATTAAATGAAAATGACAATGGAATAATTTTGTATTTTGCTAGTTAAGTAATATTTTTTATCATTGAAAAAAAATACAGCCGGGAAGGATTGAACCCTTTTTCTGAATAGCAAGTCGAGAGGTCTAACCACTGGACCACGCAGCTTTGTGAAAAATTTTTCAACTAATTATTTTTATATCATTACATAAGACAGAAGAATGTCTTTCAATAACTCAAAAAAGAGAATTTAGACCAAACTAGTTCCAATTAAATGTTTAATTGTGATTTTCCTACAAAACTTTATTTGAGTCAAAGAAAATTTTTTCCATTTTGATTCCATCAATGTTTAAATTTTTTGTCTTCGAAAAAAGACACAGTCGGGAAGGATCGAACCCTGGCTTTCTGAATAGCAAGTCAAAACATCCAACCACTGAACCAAGCAACTAGGTGGGAAAATTTTATCTCCTAATTTCATACCTGAGAAAGAAAAAATTTTTTCCCTTTAGAATCAAATTTACAAAATGATATTTTTCAGTTTAGAAAAATTTTTTTCCTCTTAGTTTTATACAAACAAATTACGAGAGAGTTTGATTAATTATTTTTTCTCCAATCACGAGCAAATTCTTCTGGATTTTCGTTCATCATATATAATAATTTTCGTCTAGAGTGACATTCATGTGAAATAGAAAAAAAAAGTAAAGATTTATATGATTTTCAGAAAAAATGACTTTTTTCTCTCAAGTCTTCTCATGTCTATTATAATAAAAATTCTTGTTTGCAATTTCGACTTGATATAGAAAAGGAAATCGAGAGCGAAAGGAACGCGCTCGATCATGCCTTAATTGAACAAAGGAGACGACGAATCAACGTAAGACGTTTTGTTTCCCTCGAGGCGGTACATTAAATATTAAAATGAGAGCTGCTGCGCAGGACAGGTTTTGATATTGAGATTTTAATGAGGACTTCAAATCAAAGAAACACCGACGTTTGCTGAAAATCTTCCTACATCAATACAATATTAAATAGAATTCTTGCGCAAAAAATGAAGTGATCAAACAAACAAAAAAAGGAAAGAAACATGTTGTATTTTATTGATCGAGAAAAGTTATGCCAGATAATGCACAGTCAGTAGTTTAACAGACGTTGTTTAAAGCTCAGTGAAACGTTGAACAATCTGTACATATTGTATGTATATACGTATATGTCTTCATTGGGAGTGGTTCAGTAATATTTGTCTTCGACAGTTTGCTCACTGCTAACATCACTCGTTCTCTTAGAATTCAAGACTTTTAAATATTTAAATTCCATTTTCGAAAAACGAGCTATCCACTGTTTTCTCATACAAGTATAAGGAAGGAAAAACTTGTATAGTTTCGAATGCAAGGATCAAGTACACAGCCCCCAAGGGCACATTTTTCACTTTACTTTTAGGAAAAGAGAGAGAGAGAGAGAGAGTGTTGATAAACCAACATCAAAATAGAAATTGTTTTATGCGAATTGTAAATTGTAAAATAGTGCATTCTGGGACAAGTAATTTATCATCTTACCTGCGCTAGGCTACTGTATTTGAGTATCTTCTTTACTCCCCCATATTCGAGTTTAGAGGAGTAAAAATATATCCCAGACTGTGCTGGAGCAAATTTTTATATGGTCAGAATACTCTCTCTCGCCGCGTAAAAATTTATTTCTCTGTCTGAAATCCTGTTTCGTACTTTTGTCACGTTTGAGGTCGTGCACAGTGCACATACACACATATATATATATATACACTGTCATCCCGAAAGTAAAATGTGTAGAACTGCAAAAATCCTGTTTTCGAGAAAATCCGCGTCCAGATTTCAAACATACTTCGTAAGAAATGTTTTGATTGAATCCAAGTAAATACTTTTCCCTTACAGAATGCCAAATTAGTCAGGGGAAGATTCAACCTCTCTCTCTCTCTCTTTCTCTGTCTCTCTCTATATATTTTCTTTCTCGCACACTAATAATCAAAAAGGAATTTTTTCTTTTAAATATTGCATCAAGTAAAACCGAATTAAGTAAAAATCTGTCGGTAAAATCTTGGCAGAATTTTTCTTTTAGCAATATAATGTAAAAGAAAACTAATTTTTCATGAAAAAATAATAAAGAATCAAATATTTGACTAAATAAGTAAATAATAATTAAATAATAGATAAATAAAAAAAACTAAAAAAAAAACAGAAAATAAGTGTTAAATAAATAAAATTAAATAATGAATAAATAATAAATAAATAAAAATAAACAAAAAAGAAATTAAAATTAGTGATAAATAAATTAAAATAAATAATAAATAATAGATAAATAGGGGAAAGTGGTCCTAAGTTGGCACCCCAGAGTTATTTTATTATTTATTATTATTATTTTATACCGTGACATCTTAGTATCACTGATATAATTTATATTTATGCCGACCAAGATGTTATACAATGTAAAATAATAATAATTATTATTAATAAGTAATAATAAATAATAAAATAAATCTGGGGGGCCAACTTTACCCACAGTGCCAACTTAGGACCACTTTCCCCTACAAATAAACTAAAAAAAAAATAATAATAACAAATACAAAAAATAATAATAATAATATTTATTTATGATAAATAAATAAAAATAACCAATAAAAAAAGAAAATAAGTGATAAGTAAATGAATAAATTATAAATAAATAAATAAAACAATGATTTGGTTATTCTAAATTTTTATTTATTTATTTATTCATTAATTAATTAATTTATTATATTTTAATTTCTCCATTGCAAATATTTTTTGTGTTTGGAAAAAAACACCTTTGGGAAGAATTGAACCCTGATTTTCTAAATAGAAAGTCGAGAACTCTAACCACTAGACCAAGTAGCTCTGTGAAAAATTTGTCAAGTAATTATTTTTATATCATTGTATAAACAAGAAGAAATGTCTTTCAGTAATTTGTCCAGTATTTATTTGTTTCAAATATATTTTCTTTGGGCCAAATAAATATTTGTTTGTTCATTTGGTTTGGTTTATTTAATTCAAATAAAATTTTATCTAAGCCAAATATTTTTATTTGAAACAAATGAATAAATTAGTAGACAAAAAATAAATAAATAATAAATAATAAATATATTTTCTTTGTTCAAATAAATTATATTTGGTTCAAACAAATTATAAAACATTTCTATGGGTATAGTGAAGAAAAGTGTATTCATTGATTTGGTTTTCAACTATAAATTAATAAATGAATAAACTAAATTTTACATAGAAACAGAGAGAATTGATTATCCCACTTCAGCCATTTTTTTTGCCAACCACATTATTTATATCCAAACAAATGTTTATTTGTGATCCTCCTAAAGAACTTTGTTTCAGTTAAAAAAAGACTTGTTTCTATTTCGATTCTGGGAGAATCGAAATTTTTCGTCTTTGAAAAAAAAAACACCTTTGATAAGGATCGAACCCTAGTTTTCTGAATAGCAATTCAAGAGCACTAACCACTGGATCACGCATCCTTTAAGAGAAAATTTTCTATATATAAGCAAGGAAAATTGATTCTTTCAGAATAAAAATTACCTCAACATAAAATATACTTTTATGTCAGTAAAATTTTTATATTCAAAAATTATAATTAATTAAAATTTATAATGAGAATATATTCCGTTCAAATAATTCGACAAAAAGGTTTATTGACCCGACAATAACAAGCGAACAATGTACATAATTATAATTTTTGCTTCTCGATAATATAAAAAACATATATACATATATAGGTACCTAAACCGATGAATCTGAATTTAATATTCAGCAATTGAAATAACATCAATTAGTCGAATAAAAGCTTCACTAGTCGTAAAATTATATGAAAATTTATGGGATGTAATAAAGGATTTGCGATGTTAATTGTTTAAGTGGTATATATTCATTAACAAAAGCAATTTCACATTTCGGTATATAAACTGCATCGTTTAGTGTCTATTTGAAAATTTTTTTTTTATAAAGGGGGTCGAAGAGGGGGTGGGGCTACAGAGTAGATTTGCCTAATTGAATCGAGAAATCTGGTTATTACAGATTACACTAGGGCGCTCTGCCGAACTACGCGAGCAAGTTTCCGCCTAAGCGTATAAAGCCCGACTTATGAGTACCATTCTAAGGGGAATTAACCAATGAAATATTTACCTAGAAAGTTACGAAATATGTCACCGGCTAATTCTCTTAGATCGGCATTTATACATCCTGCAACTTTAGTCCTTCGAGATATTTCTCATTTGCACAAAACGTTTCTGACTAAAGACATCACGTTTATATTATTTAACTGCGTACATTCAAGGAGATTGATATATACATATAAGAAACAAAAGAAGGGTGCGATTATACATTGAAAAAAAAAATTTATTCGATTAAAATAATAAATTATACTTGATTATCAAATAAATATTTATTAGTGTTAACTAAATTTTATTTTTTATTAACTTTAATTTTAAAAAAATCAATTACTTAAATAAAAATGAAAACGAAAGTTAAAGTGAAAGACAAATATTATAATCAGTGAAAGTCAAAATGAAATTATATAATTGCACCCCTAGGAACTATTTTAGAATTTTTAAAAAAGTTTAAAATTACACAAACCCAACATAACCTAAAAGTTTGACTTGTGATTTTGACCTAAATTGCACCCCTAGAAACCATTTTAGAATTTTAAAAAAAGTTTAAAATTACACAAACCCAATATAACCTAAAAGTTTGACTTGTGATTTTGACCTAAATATTGACCTAAATATCAAATGACCTAAATATCAAAGTAAAGAGGTAGACGAGCTCAAAATTAAGGTCGAAAATATCAGGTTAATATAACTTCAGATTTTAGGTTTGGCGAAGGGAAATTCACAGGTCAAGAGGTGAACATAAACTAGAAATTAGGTCTATATTCAAAAGTCCAAAGGTGAATATAACCTCAAAATTTAGGTACAAAATTAGAGATAGAGAAGTAATCAATAACTACATATTAAGATCAAATCAAAGGTCAAGAAAAAATAACATAAAATTTAGGTCGAAAGTAACAGGTCAAGAAACGATTGTAAACTGATTCCTTTTACCGATATTTATAGACCTTAACAAGATTTTTTCTGGTTTTATAGGTCAAATTGCGAATCAAAAGACGAACATAACCTGGAAATGTAAAGCAAAACTACAGGTCAAAAGACAAATGTAACTTAAATATTTAGATGAATTCACAGGTCAAAATATAAATATAATCTAAAAAGATCGATATTAACTTGGATCGATATTAACAGGTCTAGAAGAAAGACTGTAATATTTAGGTCAAAAGGAGAAAATAATCTAGAAAATTTCGATAAAAATCGATTGGGTCAACACTAACGGGGCTAGATTTAAAAAACCTGATCAAAAAATGATTTATCTAAAGGTTCTTAACCTTCAGGTCAAAAGTCGAACGTAACTTCAAAATCCAGATGAAAAGACAAATGTCTAGAGGCAAAATCTTAATATTTAGGTCAATAAGAAAAAATAACCTAGAAAATTTCAATAAAAATCGATTAGGTTAAGAGACAAACATCCTCCAAATTTAGGTCAACACTAACGGGGCTAGATTTGAAAAACCTTATCAAAAAATTATTTACCTAAAGATCCTTAAGCTTTAAAGAGTAGAACATAACCTCAAAATTCAGTTTAACATTTACAGATCTAGAGGAAAAACCTTAGTATTTTAGGTCAATAAGAGAAAATAACCTAGAAAATCTCGATTAAAATCTTTTAGTTTAAGAGACATTATTGTCATTAATTCATTACTATAACTTTGTGCGAAAAATTATAAATCTATAGGCGAACATAACTTCAAAATTTAGGTCAAAAATCACAATTCAAGAGGCAAACAAAATATTTATTCTAAATTTACCTTCATTTTTAGGTTATGTTCACGTTTTGACCTGCAAATTGGTCTAAATATTGGAGTTACATTTAAATCTTTAATATTCAGACTAATTCACAGGTAAAAAGGCAAACATAACCTAAAAATTTAGATAGATTGACAATTATTCTTGGAATTTCTAAACGGAAAAAATATGTAAATATTTATTAAATAAATTTCTGTAATTCCTAATCGCATAATCGAAGTACATTACTTTCGCAAAATTATTAAATATAATTCTCATAAGATTTTCCAATCATCAATAACGATTTCTAATATTAACAACAACGACCTATATCGTAAAGAGACCATACATTAATTTTTTTCCAATTTAAAAGGATTCCATTACTTTCCTTCGTTTTTTTCGTCCAAGAATTCTCTTTACCGAGATTGTGGATGCGAATAAGGGGATAAACTAAAAATCGTACAATGTTAAAAAGGATTAAATTTAGCGTATTCGATTATAGGGTCGAAAATAGTTGAGCGCACGAACGTTTAATGGCTCAGAAAGTCCTGGCCCATTTGATTTTCTCCGAAGGTTTCTATATCCCACTTTACATCTATTAGTGTATATGTATATATATAGGTGCGTCGAACTGGTTACATTTGTATTCGTCGGAATGGCATTAAAAAAAAGAGAAAGAGAGAGAGAAGGAAATAAAGAAAGGAAGGAAAGAGAAAAATATAAAAGAGCATAAATTTTTTTTTTTGCAACTCTCCTGAGATAATTTTTTTTTTAAACTGAATAATACCTGTCTGGAAAAAGTAGGGTATTGATTATTATTGTTCAACGTGCTGTTATTGGTTGTGGTTATGATTTGTAGGCGCGCAGTTTTGAATAAGTCTGTACGATATTCTGTTGTGATGTCACAAGACAAATGAGTCGCGCCAACCAATCGGCACGCATAAACATACAATGAGACAAAGCGCATTCTACCAGCGCGTGCATTCGAGTTAATGAGCCACTGAAAAGGACGATGAATATGTAAGCAGGTGGATCGATTTGTCGAGCCAGAAAATTCGGGTCTTTAGACTATAAACCCGCTTTTCAAATAATCATTTCGGACCATTTTCACACAAAAAAAAAATAAATAAAGTCACGCCACTCTCTACATTTGAATTAGTCACTTTTGACTAATAAAATAGGCCAAAAATGTTTATTTTATGAATTAGTAACCGTTTTGACTAATTTTTAGTCAACCGTTACTAATTTGTAGCCGTTTTGCCTAATTTTTAGTCAACCGTTACTAATAATTAACCGTTTTTACTAATTTTGGGTCAATAGTAACTAATTTGTAACCGTTTTGATTAATTTTTAGTGAACAGTTACTAATTAGTAACTGTTATGACTAATTTTTAGTAAATAGTAACTAATTTGTAACCGTTTTGACTAATTTTTAGTAAATAGTTACTAACCGTTAGTAATTAATAACCACTCTGACTAATTTTTAGTCAATAGTTACTAATTGTTAGTAGTTAGTAACTGTATTGACTAATTTTTAGTCAATTGTTACAAATTAGTATTCGTTTTGACTAGTTTTTAGTAAAAACTTACTAATTAGCAACCTCATTGACAAATTATGAGTCAATTACTAACTTTTTGTAATTAGTCACCGCTTTGACTAATTTTCAGTCAATAGTTACTAATTGTTAGTAATTAGGAACCATTTTGACTAATTTTTAGTCAACCGTTACGAATTTGTAGTCGTTTTGCCTAATTTTTAGTCAACCGTTACTAATTATTAACCGTTATTACAAATTTGGGTCAATAGTAACTAATTTGTAACTGTTTTGATTAATTTTTAGTAAACAGTTACTAATTAGTAACTGTTATGACTAATTTTTAGGAAATAGTAACTAATTTGTAACCGTTTTGAATAATTTTTAGTAAATAGTTATTAACCGTTAGTAATTAATAACCACTCTGACTAATTTTTAGTCAATAGTTACTAATTTTTAGTAGTTAGTAACTGTATTGACTAACTTTTAGTCAATTGTTACAAATTAGTATTCGTTTTGTCTAGTTTTTAGTCAAAACATACTAATTAGTAACCTCATTGACAAATTATGAGTCAATTACTAACTTTTTGTAATTAGTCACCGCTTTGACTAATTTTCAGTCAATAGTTACTAATTGTTAGTAATAAGGAACCATTTTGACTAATTTTTAGTCAAGAGTTACTAACTTTTAGTAATAAGTAACCCCTTTGACTAATTTCCAATCAATAGTTACTAATTGTTAGTAGAAAAATACTAATTCATTTTGGAAAAATTTACAAATATGATTAGTAATCTTACGAAATGAATTAGTAGTTTTCTACTAACAATTAGTCATTATTGACTAAAAATTAGTCAAAGCGGTCACTAATTCATTAAATAAACGAATTGGTCCCATTTCGTAAGTCGAAAGTAACTAATTCAAATTTAGACAGCACAATAAAATTTCGGCTACTAAAAACTAAAACATAACAAAATATTCAATCAAAACTAAAGTTTACAAAAAAATAAAAAAAAATAGAAACGACAAGAGTGAGGAATCGCTGGGGAAATTCTATTCTACACTCACTGAAAAATAGTTTATTGTTCATCCTACCAACGTTTTCAATTATTACTTCGCGGTATTGAAGCATTACTCAAAGGAATTCCCATATATGAGGTATTGCCACTGTTTTTAAAACATAATTATCATTGCGAGAAAAATAGTTCTTAATATCTTCTCTCTCTCTTACCAAGAAGAATTTTCTCCTGAATGCGGGAAAAAAAATTAACAAAACCCAGGAATATATATTCAGAAAATGAAAGTAAAACAATTCTGCATTGAAATAATAGAAAAGCAGTTTTTAATTTCTAACCACTGTGTGGTTAAATTCAAGAAAAATTTAAAATTACCTCTCCGTGCTGTTGAGACAATATAGATATAACTGTCCTCTTACTGAGAAAAAGATTTGGTATCAAGAACAAAAATTTTGTTGTCGCAACTAAATTCTTTGTTTCTCTCTAAATTTGAATTAGTTGAAAATAATTAATTTGATAGCAAAAAGTCAGTCACTGATTTAAATAGTAATACTTCTACTAATTAATTAGTTAAAAGTAACTAATTATTAGTTAAACTCACTTTTTAGGTTATGTCAAAATAACCAAAATTTCTGGTAACTAATCCAATTGGTCGAATTTGACTATTACTTTAGTTATTTTTTACTAAAAATTAGTTCCTTTTTTTACTAATTTCTGTAGCAAAAAGTCAATCATGAATTTAATAACAATTAGTTATTTTTAACTAATTAAGATATAGAGAAAATTAATATCTAGAAGCAATAAAACCATTTGGTTGGACCTACCAAATTTTTTCGTTCATTCGGTTTTGTTGGGCCTGACAAATTTTTTTGTTTGGTTTAACAAAATAATTTGATTATCCTAATAAAACATTTTTTTAAATCATAAAAATTTTTTGTTTAATTCCACCAAATTTTTATTTTTGACTGTTTGCTTGTAATTTATATTGTTTATTTAATTTGATATTATTTATTTTTTTTTTATTTGGTTAAATAATTATTAATTCACTTAAAGAACAATTTGATTGAAATAATTATAAGAAATAAAAAAATCTGAATTTTAATATTAATTTAAATCTAAATTTTCTATAAAAATGGAGAATATGGAAAATATTATGGGGGGGGGGATCTCCATTTCACCTCCTACGACTATATTAAAGCTTTTTAAAGAAGGTAATCCTCTGACGAACAAAAACTTTTTCAAAGTATCCATAATAAATTTCAAACAATATGGCAAACAAATGATCACCTGATACAGAAGCTGTCAAGTTAAGAAAGATACTACCAGATGGGTCCTTATTCTTCTCAGAATTGAAATCCACTATATATAAAGTTATTAGACACTGTCACTGATAAATTGATTGATGGATATTCAATCCCACTTGTAAAATAAATACACACGTGTACGTGCATCCTTTACATTATAAAAAGATTTCTCTCCCCAATCCCCTCACTCCAAGTCTCAGAGAATTTATTATTTATCACAGACTATGGTAAATTTAGCAATGAAACATTCACAGAAAAGATGACATACAAACTCAAAATTTAGGGGAAAATTTTTTCAGGTCGAGGAAAATGTAACTTCAATATTTAGGTCAATTTTAAAGGTTAAAGAGAGAATATAACCTAAATGTTTAGGTTCAATGCAAAGGTCAAAGAGACAAACATTCTCATAATTTAGGTCAATACTATCAGAGGAAGAAGGAACTTAATTTTGAGGTCAATAAGCGAAAACAACCTACAAAATTTCGGTCAAACTAATTCAAGTCAAGAGACAAATAACCTCAAAATACAGACCAGTGCTAGCAGAGCTAGATTCAAAATCTTAATATTTATTTCAAGAGTCAAACATAACCTCAAAATTTTTATCAACAGCCACAGGTCAAAAATCAATAATTACTAAATGTGTAGGTCAAATTTCAAATCAAACGGTGAACATAACCTCAAAATTTAAAGCAAAACTACAGGTCAAAAGACAAATGTAACTCATATATTTAGATCAATTCACCGGTCAAAAGGTAAATATAATCTAAAAATGTAGGTCAATACTAACAGGTCTAGACGCAAGACTTTTATATTAAGGTCAAATGGAGAAAATAACCTAAAAAATTTAGATCATAATCGTTTAGGTTAAGACAAAAATTCTCCAAATTTAGGTCAACATTAACAGGGTAAGATTGAAAAAACCTTATCAAAAAATTAAATACCTTTAGGTCCTTAACGTTTAAAGAGTCGAACATAACCTCAAAATTCAGCTTAACAGTCACAGGTCTAGAGGCAATAATACAATAACTAACTGTGTGGGTCAAATCATTGCTGAATATAACCTTAAAATTTAAGGTATAATTCACAGGTCACAAGAGGTACGAACATATCCTGAATATTTATATAAAGTCGTAGGACAAAAGGGAAACATATCAAAAATTCAGGTCTAAAGTCACTCGTCTAAAAACGAGAAAGTAACCTTATTTGTTAGGTCAAATAATAGGTCAAGAAGTGCAAATGACATCAAAATTTAGGTTCCAATGTATAAAGGTGAGAACATAAGCTCAATATTTAGATAAAATATTACGTTGACAGGACAACATAATATCAAAATTTAGGTCAAATGTAATTTTAATATTTATATAAATATTTAGATCAATTTTAAGGTCAATTTTAGGTCAATTTTAAGGTCATTTTAGGTCAATTTTTAGGTCAATTTTTCTTTATTATACCACATGTTTATTTCCTACAATTTGCAAAATATTTTTAACCGTTTATGTTTTATTTATTAAAAAAAGAATTTTTTTAAAATTTTTGGTTTTAAATTTTAACTTTACTAAACAGATGTTTGTAGAAAGTTGTAAATATTATGAATCGTGAATAATTTCATTGAATTTTTCGATCATCTGCAAGAAAATAACAATACACCAATGAAATTTACTAGTTATTTAGCATTTAACGTTTAAATGGCAAGTAAATAACCTGTCATAACAAGAGTTGAAAATGATTTGGTGAATTTCTCGTTGAAAAGCACATCTAATTAAATTGCCAATTGGGAACGCAAGGGAGGACAAATTGTGGTCGATTACATGCACGAGCGACATATGCATAGCAAAAAGGCATCAGACTAATGCCTTGATGGTTATATAATTGAAGGGTAGTCTGGGGCCATATTTGTAATTTCAGAAATAATACTTTTCACGTACACACACTACACTTGAAAGAAACAAAAAAAAAATAATAATTTTTTTCTTCACCGACAACATAATAATATTTTGGTAATCACCATAAGAGAGATGGAAGAGAGAGAGAGAGAGGGAGAGAGGGAGAGAAGACCAATTCAAATAAAACAGAAAATTCATTTATTATATCATTCCCTTTTCGAATTGGGGAAAGTATATTATTGGAATTCTCTCACTCGTCTCCTTCACGAAATAATATTGTTTTAATGAAAATTTACTTAGATAGCATTTTTCTAGAAAAATATCAAGAGAATATCTCTATATATAACTTTCTTTCTGTGTTTCAAAGAAAAAAAAAAAAAAAAACTAGATTCGATTATTTAGTGATAAGAATAACAGTGAATAAAAGTAAAGAAGGTTTGCTCTCCGGCCGGTACTTTGGACACGCCCCTATGGAAATCGAGAGCTCTGCAATTTAATGTATAATCGATACGTCGATCAAGCTTATTCACGGAAAGGTACAGTACCAAGTCTCCTACTTACAATTAAAATTTTCACCCCTTGTTAAAAAGCTTTTAAAAGATAAACTGCCTTTGTTCATCATTATATAGACGCGTTTCCATGAAAGGGAAAAAATCGATTCAACTCCACAGTGGTAAAAAAAAAAAAAAAAAAATCTGTATTAAATTTACAATTTTTTCACATTTCTCATTTTAAACGGACAACGAGAAGCTGTGCGCGCGGGGTATAAAAAAATTCGAACTAGACTGAGATGAAGAATATTCTTTGATTCCAATATCCGTATTGTTTCAATACATAAATGAAACTTTCGATTCAGTAAATTGTTTTTTCTACATTACTAAAATATAAAAGTAATAAAAATAAATAAAAACAATTGTTTAGGGGCAATTTTATTTTAATCTATTTAATGGATGATTATTATTGGTAACAAATAATTTATCTATGTAAAAATTTTATTATTACAGCTTTTTTCCAATATGAAATTAACGGTTAACGGTTCTTTCACATAGCGCCTAAGTGTAAAATTCTAGACTTTTTTTGTACGTAATTAAATCTACCGTTGAATTTGAATTCAGCCATTTATTATTTTTTTAATCTGACACCAAATTTTAATTCAGCGACCCCAAAAACCCCCGAGTAACAAGTTTCAAGCAAATTCAATCGATTTTTTTAAAGTCGTCCGCCATATTGGATCCGCCATTTTGTATTTTTTAAATCTGACACCAAATTCGAATTCAGTGACGCAAAAAATCCCAGGTAACAATTTTCTAACTAAATGGGGAATCCAATTTGAAGGAAATTTAAACTCGGGAGTTTTCGATGTTGCCGATTACGTCAGACATTCAAAATCCAAAATGGCGGAACCAATATGGCGGACGATTTTTTAAAATAAACCGTATTTGCTCAAAACTTGTCACTCAGGGGTTTTCGAGGTTGCTGATCACGAATCTGTTAATGGATTTTAAATATTTTCACCAGCAAAGTCAATATCAAGGAACATTTTTGAAAATCAACTGGATTTGCTTAAAATTTTGTTATTTGGTGGAAAATTTTCGGGATTGCTAATCACGATTCTGAAGGCGATTTTCAAAAAGTCATCTGTCATATTGGATACGAAATTCTGAAATCTAACATCCTGGGAAAATTTCGTGACTATAATTTAAATTCACCGTGGAAAATTATTTAGAAAATGGATGTCTAATATTCGATTGCTTATATCTAAAATATTAAGAACAATAATATAATATTATGAATAAATAATAAAACCACTTACCAGTCGTAGAACCAAATTTTCAATCTCGAAATTGAAAAATGTTGAAATAATTCACTGAATTAAAAACCATTCACTCACGATTTATTTTTTTCAACTCACGAAACTGCACTTTTAATTAATAATAATAATAATTTTATTGACACGTTCACGTAGAAACGAAAAAACGGGATTTAGAAAACAAAACCCGACACTTTTGAAATAACTTAAGATTAATCTAACCAAAAAATTTAACATAATATCTTCGACAGATTGAAAAAAAATTTGTTTTCAATACTCTAAACGGTGGGAACAATCATAGGGAGATCGAAATATGAAAATTTATGATTTTCTCTTACGATACAGATTGATATTTTTAAAAAAATGTTTGTCAAGCATGCGAAATTTAAATTATTGTAAAAATAATTTGACTCACCGAAACGAGTTTTCCCATCCGGCATCAAATTCGGTCGATTTTTTGGTTTTAACGGTTATTTTGTAGGTGGATGGTTTGGAAATTTGGAATCTCGCTGGAATATGAAAAAAAGATATTATCAATAAAAAGGTTTCAAAAAGATTATTAATTCGTAAAATTAATAATTAGTAAATAATGTAAAATTTTTCGGGCATTTCAATTATAATTTACGAGAAAAGACAATTTTATTTCATTTCAAATTTATTAGCTTTAAGAGTACCAATAAAAATTAATTTGACAATTTTATTGAACGTGAAATTCGTTCGACATAAAATTCATTTGACATTAATTTTATTTTACATCTAATTCATTTTACATAAATTTCATTTGACATAAAGTTAATTTGACATAGAAACATTTTTGCAAATTTTAAAAGTAACCAATTAGATATTAAGAAAGTTTTAATTAGTCAATTTTAAAATTTGCGCAAATTTTTTATGTCAAATGAAGTTTATGTCAAATGAATTTTATGCCCAATGAAATTTATGTCAAATGAATTTCACGTCAACTGACATTTACGTCAAATGAATTTTATGTCAAATGATTTTATGTTAAATGATTTTATGTTAAATGATTTTATGTTAAATGATTTTATGTTAAAGAATTTTATGATAAACAATTTAATGTTAATTAACTATTATGTCAAATACGATTTGTTACATTGATTCCAATTTATCTCAACAAACAATAATCTCATTTTTTGAATACTGTACAAAATCCACTCGATATGTAATTATCCCAGCGCGCTATACTTAACAAATATATTTTTGTTTGTAAATCCTTTTTGAAAATCACTTGAACCGTATTTTGCATTAGCGTTTACAATCATATAACCATATCATGAAGAAATATTAACTACTATATGAATCTATATATATTTAATAAATTTGTATATAAAACGAAACTTCCATTCAACTCATATCATATAAAATTTAATAACAACTGAACGCGCAGAGTCGAAAATATTTTTCGAAAAATCTTTCGAAAAGCTAATAAACGGTATATTTGCAGAAAATGTCGAGAGAATGCCTCGTGTATAATCGCTAGCGAAGTTTTCCTTTGTTTGACTTTTGATTAATTGGCAGAAAACCGCAGTTTGTTCTGCATAAAATCAATGCAACGAGTGAACAAATATTTTCTGGTTTATGATCGAGACGAATCGGTTCGTTAATAGAAAAATTCCAAACTGAAAATTCTGATCATTTTTTTCTTCTGTAGAAAAGCTCGGGAATTGAAAATTAATTATTAAACACGACAAGAAAGAAACCAAACAAAGAGGAATTTCTTTATTCTAAATTGATTAAATTTTATTCATGATGTTCAAAGATGTAAATGAAAGTCAAAAGAGCAACAAGAAGTTTTCACTTGGTCCAAATTTATTAAAATTTTAACTTTATGTTTATGAAGGCAAACATATTATTCACATATCACAAATATGCTCTACTTTGACCCAAATTTGTGTAAATTCAACTACATGTTCATAAAGGAAAACATAATATTCGGTTCCTGTTTGACGTTACAAAGTAATCTGTAAAATTTACTAAGAAGAAGATTGAGTTTATCCTTTTTGTCAAGTTAAAAGGCAAAAAATTGGTTTCGGTACATATTCAAAATTGTAAAACAATCTTCGAAATTTTATCAGTCTGTAGTTTTGCTTTAACCAAAATTTCCAACTTTCACTTGTTTATAAAAGGAAATAAATTATTCGCATCTAGATTTAGAATTACTGAACAATTCGTATAATTCTAGCATCAACAAGTTGTACTTCATTTCAAATTTATATAAGTTTAACTATATGTTCATGAAGGCAAACAGATTATTTGGATACAGATTCAAAATTGCAAAACAATCCGGTAAAATCCAGAACTTTTAAGTTCTCTTTTAGGCCAAATTTATCCAACTTTCACTTCTTATTTATATAATAAACAAGTTATTTGGATGCACATGCAAAAGTGCTAAACAATCCAAAAATTTTAACAGTAAAATGTTCCACTTTGAGCCAAATTTATGCAACTTTAACTACATGTTTAAAATGTCCAACAGATTATTCGGATACAGATTCAAAATTGCTAAACAGTTCAAAAATTTTAGCAGTAAGATGTGTTACTTCAACCCAAATTCATGCAACAATAACTACATGTTTATGAAGACCAACAGATTATTAGGATACAGATTCAAAATTGCTAAACAGTTTAAAAATTTTAGCAGTAAGATGTGTTACTTCAACCCAAATTCATGCAACTATAACTACATGTTTATGAAGGCCAACAGATTATTAGGATACAGATTCAAAATTGCTAAACAGTTCAAAAATTTTAGCGCCAAGATGTTCTACTTCATCCGAAATTAATGCAATTTTAACTACATGTTCATGAAGGTAAACAGATTATTCAGCTACAGATTCAAAATTAATAAACAGTTCAATCATTTTACCAGTAAGATGTTCCACTTTGACCTAAATTTATGCAATTTTAGAGTTTAAATACATGTTCAAAAAGGCAAACAGATTATTTAGAAACAGTTTCAAAATTACTAAACAATACATTAAATTCCAGCACCTACTTCTCTTTCAATCGAAATTTAACCAACTGTAACTTTGTTTTCACAAAGACAACCAATTCACTCAGATGCAGATTGAAAATCTGCCAAACAATTCATAAAATTCTAAGTTTTTTTGAACTTCTACTTTCTGGAAATTCAAAGAACTAGTACCGTGAAATTCCAGAATCTAGAACATCCTTCTTTTTCCGCTTTTAGGTTACCAATAAGGAAGAAAATTTTGCTACCATGATATTTAAAATTCCAAAACTCTAAAATTCCACCCAAATTCTATCATGTCCGAAACTTGTCGTCCAGTACAATTCGTCGAAAATTCATCCACAAATACAGACATTATAGAATAATTATTATCATGTAAAATCCATGCTGTAAGAGAGTAAAATTTCCTATTGCTATCCTGGAAAATTAATGACTCCATTGAAAATTTAATCTATAACCAAGAGAAACTCACTGTTAATTACACAATCCAAACATTCTAGGACATCATCTAATCAAGTAAGCAATAATTCAACGAATCGGATGATATCCAATCAGTTCTAATGCGAATTAGAAATCTTCACTCATGCGTAACGTACACGCACAATGCGAAATTCAAATATTCAATATAATAGAATCTAATGAGAAAAACAAATGAAATCGTCAAAATGAATACATATAAACGGGCGGAACCCTTACAACGCCGACAAATGATTCTTTATCCTTTGAATGCAAGCATTTTACTTCTATTGTTCTCGCTTCGACTGACTTAAATACAATTTCGTGCCAGAATGTAGAGAGAGTGAGAGAGAGAGTGAGAGAGAGAGAAAGAGTAAGCCTATAAAACGAGGGTGGTGAAAAGACTTTGTCCTTTCTGTAGTTAGTCCTCGTGGTTGTTGTATATATCGAGGTCGAGGAAGACGCCTAAGCGCAGGCCTGCCATCAGCCGTGTTTGACCCCCTTCAACCCACTCCCCTTTTACCCCGAAAACCTACACTACCTCGCATACCTTACGAACATAGTTACTGATACCTAGGACTTTAGCTACGATCCTTCTTCAGGACGTGCCGGTCGTGTTTTCCTCATCTTTGTTCTTTCATTAAACTCGTTTTCTAAGTGGTCCAAGTTTACCCAAAGTGAACTTCTTCTTGCATCGATAATCAATACACTTCACTTCATTTAAAACTCTCACTTTAAATCTCAACTCTCAATGTATAGATATATCACTAAATCATTTCTTATCATCCTCTTACATCTTTATTTGAATTTTTAAATAAAGAACCACCCCTTTTTAAAAAAACCTTTCCTTATTTTGTAAATCTAATTACTGATTTTTTTACAGGTATATTTTCTCATCATCATCATCATCATCATCATCATAATCATCATTTTTTCCCTATTTTGCCATCAAATATAAAATAAACTAACGGAAAAGGACTTTCCTAAATCGGGAGTGATTTCGGGGCAAAAAAATAGTGACAATTCGAAAGGAAAAGTGTTGGTTGAAGAAAATAGGAGAAAAAAAGGGGAAAAATTGGAAAAAAATTCAAGTCGTTGAAGGGAAGATCAAAAAGGGATGAATTCACGAATGGCATGGATTTGAAAGCACTTTGTGGACAAACGAGTTTAGAGAGAGAGAGAGAGGGGGGGTTCCAGTGTGATTTCTTGCATTTGGCACGTGAGCGCCACCCAATAATATGCATCGTAAGTCATTGCTTCTTTTTTTCAAAACACCAACCGGAAAACGATGATCATCAGCGACCGGGGTCGTGACGATTTATTTGAGGATATACCAATTGCTTTCGCAAGAAAGAATGATAGACATTGACAGTTGCAAATAAAAAAAACAAAACAAAGAACCAAGGGGGAAAACATATTGCGTGCGAACACGTGAAACACACCCGGGGAAAACCAATAGTTAGAAAGTCAAGTATTGATTTTCCGTTTTTCTTCCATTCCTTTTTGACTTTAGTATTCACAATGGACTTTTGCTTATATATGTAAGGAAATGATACCCCATTGAATAGATTCATTATTACACGTGTGGGAATTCGATTACGACTCCAAAGATTTCTCACTATGATGATTTAGTGATTGCGATCGATTTTCCATATTAGAAATATATTCTTTTGTTCCTTTTTTTTTTTACTTTTTCCATAGAAAAAAACTTTTCATTCGGTATAATCGACTAATCATTGGAAAAACAATGATTCCGTTGAAATTAATTTTCATGGAAATAATATAAAACAAAGAATAAAATCAGTGGAAGGAAAAAAAACTATTTTAGATCCTAATCGATCAAAATACTCAGCTTTTTGGCGGAATATTCAGGAATAGTATTCATTTGACATAATTTTTATTTGACATAAAGTTCATTTGATATAAATTTCATTTGACATAAAATTCATTTGACATAAAATTCATTTGACATAATTTTCATTTGACATAAAGTTCATTTGACATAAAGTTTATTTGATATAAATTTCATTTGACATAAAATTCATTTGACATAAATTTCATTTGACATAAAATTCATTTGACATAAAATTCATTTGACATAATTTTCATTTGACATAAAGTTCATTTGACATAAAGTTTATTTGATATAAATTTCATTTGAAATAAAATTCATTTCACATAAATTTTATTTGACATAAAAATCATTT
>JUFY01029968.1:0-13589 GCA_001855655.1 Leptopilina clavipes | reverse complement strand
AAAGTTGAACCAAAAAAATTTGAAATTATTTTTTAACAGAAAAATAGTTTTTAAAATTCAGATAAATTTATTTTATACAATTCCCTTGGAAAATTTATTTAATTTTATGTTATATATATTTTATAAAACGGTTTTTGGTACAAAAAAATTATTTCAAATATTTCAAAACACATTTTTAAACCTCTACCCACATAGCACGATATCTTCCTGGAAGCTTTCTTGGAAGATCGGTGAGGCTCGGATGGAAGCTTCCTGAAAGCTTAGAGGAAGATTCAAATGTGCGCCTCAAGAAAGGTTCCATTCGAACCTTAAGGGAAGTTTTAGGAAAGCTTCCCCAAATCTTCCCGTGGAAGGTTCATTTTAAAAATTTTAAAGATTTTTTCAAGTATTTATCTTAATTTTACCCATGTTTATGGTATGAAGGGTAAATTTCCTTTCCTCCAGAATATTGAAAAAATGAACATTTTACTGGAAGCTTTAGGGAAGCTTCTCTTGAGATTTCTGGGGAAGCTTTCCTAAAACTTTCTATGGATGCTTCTCTTGAGATTCCGGTGGAAGGTTCCCTTGAGGTTCCAATGGAAGCTTCTTTGAGGTGGACATTTAAAGCTTCCTGTAAGCTTTTAGGAAGCTTCCAGGATGATATCGTGTTGTATGGATAATATTTTCACAAGATTGCAACAAGCTTAAACTGCAAGCTTACAAAAAAGCGGCCCTTTTATTAAAACATTGCCGTAAGCTTGCATTGTCGCTAGCTGATGTGCTATCTTGGCTTTAGGCTATATATGGGGATTTCATTTGGATGGCAGAACCATCAAAGAGTAAATTGCAAATAGTTAGCCAATATAGTTATTAATATTGGTCTAATAGCAAAAGCTTAAGGTGATAAAGAAATTGCCAATTATTAGCCTTTTTATTATTGAACCAATATTTTGCCAATCGTGAAATATAATTAGTTATCTCTAGTGACCAGTCTTAATTGCACAGTTTCAGTAAAAGAAACTCCGACATACTTTCACGTAAAATAGAAAATTTTTTACAATTTTCTTGACACATTTATTAGTAGCTTTGGTTTTATGAGCATTCAATAAGCTATTTCAGAAATACTCACAATGCTCATAAGAAACATGTAAGAAGGAACGCACTACTAAAAGTAAAAAGATAGAATTGGATGGAAATTTTCTATCCCTCCCAAGTGGATAATTTATATCAATTCAACATTATCTATTTTATTCTTCAAATATCTTCAGTACTGGTCATAATTGTCAGTACTAAAGTATATAAAATATAATTTTTTTTAATATTAAAAGCTATAAAAATTTCCTAAAAAATCAGCCCTGAACAAAAGATTGTGTTCATTTTTAAGTAAGATATAACTAAAATTGTTCAATTTGTAAATTTTTCATTTTTTTTTTCATATTTTAAATGTAATTTTACTTGCAATTAAAATATCCTATTGCCATGAATAGTAGTAATTTTTTCCAAAACCAGGAAAGTTGATTAAATTGGTCCAAAAATTTAAAAAATCCAAATCGATATTTTAACATTAACATTTTTTTAAAATATGTATATTTTTCTTATCAAAATGGTGTAAGGTTATTACAAAATATTCATTTTAGAAAATTTTCTATTTATAATTCGATCAATGGGAAATTTTTGAATTTTACAAACTTTTTGGACCAACTTCAGGAGCTTGCCTGGTTTTGGAAAAAATTATTACATTCATGGCAATATAATATTTTGATTGCATGTAAAATTACCTTTAAAATAAACCCAAGACCATTGAAAAATGTTTATATATTTGAAGAATAATTAAAAATTTAAGAAGAATTTGCAATTTAACAATTTTTGTTATATCTTATTCAAAAATGAACACAATCTTTTGTTTAAGGTTGATTTTTTACGTAATTTCTATAGCTTTTAATACCAAAAAGAGAAGAAATTAAAGTTAATACCCTGGTGGTATTAAAAAAATACTTTTTGAACATCGATTATTTCCTTCAATATAGCTTATTAATATAACTGCAACTTCGATTATGTCCACCTTGAGTTAATGCCTTACGTAAATTTCAAAATAGTTAACTATATGAATATTATCGAAAGTCGAACATTTGTGCATTGGTTGATCTACGCACTCGCCCTGTTAAACTGGGAGTAAAATAATTCTCTGTCGGTAAAATTACTACTGCCGGTAAATACAAAATTTGCGAGCTCCATGGAAATTTAACGAATAATTTTTATTGTTTAAAAAGTATTATTTGGTAATGTTATAAACAAGTTGAGTTATCAAATGAACTGTTCATTTGTTTATAGTCGAAATGGTGACGTTCTTTTTCTAATCGTTTTACATTTACATAACTGAAAACATTTTTGATGCATTTTTTTCTGAGGTATAATTTGTTATTGTTATAAACAAATTAAGTTAACAAATGAAATCATTATTTTTTTTAAGTCGAAATGGTGTCGTTTTTTTCTAATCGTTTTACAATTACTTTACCAATAACAATTCTTATGGATATTTTTCATACGGTATCATTTGTTAATGTTATAAACAAATTGAGTTAACAAATAAACTGTTAATTTATTTATAGTCAAAATGGTATCGTTTTTGAAATACTATATAAATAAAGAAAATGTTAATAATATTAAAAAATTCAGTAAAATTACTAAAAAGAAGAACACTTGGTCGACTGACAAATAATCTGTGAAAATTCTAAAGAATGTACAAATAGTATTTACGTCAAAAGATTTTTAAAAACGTTAATTACTCTAAACACGTTTACTTATAATAGAAGGAAGACAGCACATTTGTAAACAGATTGACTATAGCTCTCTAACAGTCTTCTATGCAACTATGAGCCTGGTTACACCAGAATGGGTAAAGTAGGGAACGCTTGTATTAAGCTCAAATATTTATTTATTAGTAGGTAGTGCATCTTAATGTACAAATTGTTAACTTCATTTGTTTATAACATTAAAAAATAATACCTTAGAAAAAATATCCATGAAAAATGTTGTTAGTGAAGTAATTATAAAACGATTAGGGGAGAGTGGGGCAAGACGGGGTTGCGGGCAAGACGGGGTACCGGCCCTAATTAACAAACGAATTAACCAATCGCGATCATGTTTCACATAACACTGCATCGAGACGATAGTTTCTTGTTTACAAAAGCATTAAGCTATAAAAAAATTTTTTTTATCTGTTTTACGAAAAAAACTGTTTTTGACGATTTTCTTGTGAGTTTTTCACTTTTTGTAGGAGGTGTTTATTATGTAAATAATAACAGTTCATGAACTATACAGAATTATTTATATCTAGTAAGGATTACAGAAGCAGGAAAGCATGTGTTTTTTTCTATGTTGAAACGTAAATTGTAGTAATTAATTGTTTTATTCAATTTCGTAGGTGCGGGCAAGATGGGGTAGGGGTGAGTGGGGCAAGACGGGGTTCAAGTTTCACACAACAAATTGAACACATGATTTATCTTCCCAAATTAAATACAAAAAATTACCAACTGTGTATTTTTAGTATTATTTGTTGTTTTGAGAAGTTAATTGAAGTATTTTTTTGCAAAATTCAAATAAATTTTTAATTTGAACAAATGACTCAATTTCTTTTATAGATTTTATAGATGTTTTATAGATTATTTATAGATTATGTTTCTTCGATGGCGAAGATAAAGATGCAACCTTTACTTGTAAAATTTGTCGACAATTCGATAATTTTCGTTTTATTGCGCTTTAAACCTTAAGTAACCAGTCTTGCCCCACTCTCCCCTAACAAAAAAACGACACCATTTCGACTATAAATAAATGAACAGTTCATTTGTTAACTTTTAAAGAAAATGTTTAAAGATTATCAAAATATACTCTTCAATATGTGTATAAATTAATCTCACAATAGCAATAAATTATATAAATCCCTTACATGTTAAAAAAATTCATAAAAATCACTGAAAAAACTCCGTCTTACAACTATTTCCCCCTTAACTTGTTTATAACATTAACAAATAATACTTTTTAAACAATATTTATGTACAACTGTTAATGGTGACGTAATTCTAAAGAGATTAGAAAAAAAGATTACTTTTTAACTATAAATAAAGGAGCTATCTATTTGATAACTTAGTTGAAATTAAAAGTAGTTTAACTTAATAAACAAATCATTTTTTAGTAAAAATATCGCTTTTTATCTTTCATTTATCAATACTCATTAGATTTAAGCCATATTGAGCATAAGAAATTTTTTTCTTAAGACATGAGTAGATAAACTACAAACGTCATCATTTATTTGTTATTTGCATTAAAATAAAAATAATAAAAATTCGAATTTCAAAAAAGTGCTTCCTTACACTGAAAAACTGATGGTAGAGCTGCGCGCCAAATGCGCAAAACACTTGCGTTATCAGAAAACGCACAACTGAATTTAACTTGGGCGAGCAACTCTTCTTTTTGGTCGAGCTGCGAAATTTGCATCGTGCAGCCGCCAACTAAACTGCATTGGTCAGCTGGTTTTGGGCGAACAACTCTCCTAATTTCAATTGAACTGTGAGATAAACATAAAGTAGCGCTGCGCAAAAGTCAATGGCGCAACTGTTTTATCAACAGTTTTTCAGTGTATATGGGGACAAATTAAAGACGTCTTTTGACCAAGTGTGCCCACTGGGAACATACAATGGTCTAAAACGCAAAAAAGCTTGTAATCTGAAAGTATAGTTTATGAAAATTCAAAATGTAGGATTCAGTATGGCAGACAAATTCATTCAAAGATTGCTAAATATACATGAAACTTGGTATTTATAGGTTTTTGAGGGCGCTAATTGCGAATCTGATTAGGCCAATATTAAAAACCAATGCTTGGTATAATTCCAGATAGAACATAATCTTGCAGCAAGTTTACGGCAAGCTTAGCAAGTTTGCGGTGTAAGTTTGCGGCAATTTTACCATAAGGCTAAAATGTCTCACCGTAAGATTGCACAACTTTAATATAAGGTTACCGGATATTTGCAAGGCAATGTTTTTCAGTAAGCTTGCCACAAGATTATTGCAAGATTGAAAAATACTCTTGCCATAAGTTTAAAAAAAATCTTTTTCATAGTTTTTTCTCTTTTTTTTATAAAATTTGTTTTATAAATTAGGTATTTTGAACTATAAAAAGTAAAATTTTTAAAAGTTAGAGTAAGCATTTTTTGCAATCTTGCAGCAAGCTTACCGAGTAATATTGAGGTAAGTTTGTCTTGCAATATTGCGGAAAAATTACGGTGAAATCTTACGGCAAGCTTACGGCAAGCTTACCGTGCAACCTTGGGATAGGTTGGACATTCTATCTTAAGGTAAGCTTGCCTCAAGATTTTACTGCAAACTTGCTAACCTTGCATGGTAAGCTTGCTGCAAGATTACTGGCTATCTGGAATTACGTCGTGATCATCCCAAGACTTTAGCAATCGTGGTCCAAAAATTGATTGTCAATAATAAGTACAAAATTAAACAAAATGTACATTTTCTTATGATAAGCAAATAAATTTTCTCCTTCTTGGAAGAAGCATAACAATTATCACATTACATTCTTATCAATTTAATTTTATTATATGCATATGTGACGCATAGCGATGATAAATACCTAAGAAGCAAAAAATTATAAGTTATGTTTATGATTGCTTTACCTCGATTAATGGATTCTTTTTCAATTTTGTAAAATCAAAAATAATTTTTAATGAAAATTTTAGTTATAAGAAAAACTTAAAAATCATTATTTTGCTTTAAAAGTTAGTCCTCTCTATGCATTTTCACTTTAAAAATGACAAACATAACCAATGAGTTTTTGCTTCTTAGGTACCTTTCTTCGCGACGCGTTACATATACCAATACTTAAATTTAAACTTTGATCAAGAGTAAATTTTGACGTCGAGAACGTGTTTATGCATTTTGGAAGAATATTATAATTGAAATGTACATTCATAAGTCGTCAGTCAATAAATCGATTGTGCAAGTAACAGTTTTAAATAAATTATTTTATTGAATAGAGAGTTAAAAGGTAAAATTTTTTTTACAAAAAGTTATAGAACGATAAAAAGTAGACAGTATAGTTAAAAAATAAAATAGTATAAAATAATTGGTAAAAATTTTCTTTAAGAGGAGTAAATGAAAGTAAAATAATATATTGTTTTTGCAAACAGGAGCATTGTTATATGAGTAATGTAATTTTAATCTAAAAAGAAACTTTTCAATCAAACTTAAATAAATCATGTAATTATGTATTCTAAATAGAAAATGAATTTTAGTTAGAAATATTCAACTGGAAACTGATTGAGTCTTTGATAAATTTACTTATAATATATATTTTAAAGAATTATAACGTTTAATATACACTACGTAATTTGCATGAAGTGAACCATCAAAGAAAAACTCGTCATGATCCATAAGGAAGTGTAATATTTTTTGCCTTGAAGAAGATCTGAAACTTGGCAGTTGATCTGAAAAGGAACGAAATTGCCATGGAGCATTCTATATATGTGCTTCGCATCAATACAAAGGACTCCTTGTTAGTGGCAGTTGAGTTTGCTCTGACATGATTTGAAAGACGTTTCATGCGGCACACCCGAATTATAAATAAGTGCACAATATCGCCTCGAGTCTTTGACCTCCTCTCCCACCATTTTGCACTTGGTCTTAGGGTCGTCGGAAAAGTTTGACTGACGCCAATTTATTTGCGCTTATCAATTTTTTATCAAAGAGGAAATCGTCTTCTCACTTATATATTCGACTTTTGGCCTCTCTTTTATTATTTTCTCTCTCTCCAAAGAGTGAGACTTTTCATTATCTTCGTGTCTGATTTTTCTCTCCCCACTTAGTCAACTTGAAAGATCTCATCGAAATTCCAAGTGAAAAAAATTTCAAACCAATCGCACCCCGCGCACTCGATGCGAGGTCGAGAAAAACTGGAATCGCTCGGTCAGTTATTCACGTGCTTGTGTTGGTTGTCGATAGCGGACTTGTCCCTTAATTAATATTCAGATAAGCGGAAAAATAAGAACGAACGAGAGAAGAAAAAGAAGAAGAAGAAGCGAGCCTTGCCATTTATAGTTTAATAAAAATCATGTTGTGAATTTATACGTCGATCTTTGAAAAATTCTGATTGATGTGTAAGATTGAACAACATTTTTTTTCTATCTTTCATTATTATTTTCTATTTTCCTGTTAAAATTTAACATGTTCATATTTATAATTACCTACTTTTTCAATTTTTCATAAATAAAAGACATAAATTTTTTAAATTATTTTAATTCGTTTCTTTATATTTCGTTTGTAAACATTAATTACCGATAGTTTTATTAACTTATCAAGCTAAATGTAATTTACGCATAGATTTGAAATCATTATTTCAATAATTGTTTAAACAAATTATTATTGTTATTTATTATAGCTATTTACACAGCGCTCTTGAAAAGAGTCAGGTTCATTTATCGTAATTGTACATTACGATACTCTATTTTCTTCAATGTTAACGTGGGTATTTTTCACATGTTCTTAATAGGATGATTTTCGTTACCTCTTATCTCCTTTCATTAAAAAAAATTTTTTTGTGTTAAATTCTATTTGTTTAGCACTATTTATCAAAAGTTGTAAAGAAAGTATTAATAGAATTTTAAAATGCTGTAATATTAATAATTACAATATTTTTAATGTCTTAAAGCAAACAGTGTTGAAGCAAATTTTCTTTCACAGATTTTTTAATATTTTAATTTTTTAATATTTAATATTTCAAGACAAAATGTTAAATTGCATATTATTAGTGTACTTTTTCACCTTAAAGTTACTACAACTTTAAGGTTTACACTCTCATCACTATATTACCGTTTTATGATATAAAATATATTTGTCGTGAGAAAACAAATTAGCAAAAGACAATTTCCTATTAATTAATAACATAATACAAAAATAAGGAATAAAATGGATATTACAAATTATAAAATTAAATTCAATCGTCAGATATAATTTTTAAATAGTATCAAATATCAAGACAAATGAAAGTTCATCAATAAAATTTTTATTTCAGCGGTGTTTGAATTGTAAACTAAACTTTAAACGTGTTTCTCTCAAAACCTTGTTTTTAATATCAGTGAGCACGATTACAAGAAAACCGCTTGACTGACGAATAAATAAACTGAATATGGACTACTCTTGGTAGGGCCAAGTAAGGACCATTACAGATCTATAATAATCATTCTAGGTACATACTTTGGCGATTTCTACACGGACTATTTCAACTTTCGTTTTATTTATAATAAATGTTTTTGAGTGATCCTAATAATAATTATTAATAATTTACATTAATTATAATCTTAACTGATGTTATTAATTAATTAAAAGTATTAATCTTTGTGCTCTTATTTTAAAAATGATTATTACTCTTATGCATATACAATATTCCAAATATGTAAAATTAAAATATTCTAGTATTAAATAAGTATAATTATCAATAAACCAATTTTATTGCATTATCGATAAAAATTGTAGTAATTAATAATTGCAATAGTGAAAAACAAAAATATAATTTTCCAATGAATAATTTATAAACCTTTATTACGTTTAGTAGTTATTCCAATTCTGAATTGAAAAGTGACCAAAGTGACAATGAAGAATTGATGCTTTATTATCTAGAAAATTTTCTAAAATAATTTATATAATACAAAAGTATAATAGAAGAGATTGAAATTTTATCGCAGTAGTTACGATATAGGGACTTTTTAATTTTGGTAAAATTATAATAAATTTAACGCAATATTATAAAACAGACAAAACAAATGCTTGAGCGGATAATTAAAATTTATACTATTATGATGTATAATAGTATTTACGTCTTTTTAATGTCTTTTGGGTCCAGACCACAAAAATTCAAATCCACAACAAATTAATTATAAAATGATAGTAAAATGATTTAATATTAACTTAAACTTAATAATAGGACTTGTATTTTATTGTAATTTGTATATTTTTTGCAAACTGGAAAGCCCAGGTGGGGCCTAGCTGGCACCCACTTATAAACTGGGAAAACTTGGGAGGATTTCCACACGGGTTGTTGAAATGTGAACAAAATAACATTAGTAATTTCAGAAGGCGGACAAAACAACAAAATCTTTAGTTGAACAATATAACAATCTTCAAGAAAAATTTGTGTGAAAATGCTACCGTCCCAGAAATTATCATTATTATCTCTGGATGTCCACGGACAAAAAATAAAATTATGCGATTATGTGCAAACAAAATTAATTGCTTTAACGTATATTTCTTCTGTTAATCCATTGAGTCCCAAGAAAAAATTAATCATGGTTTAATAAAGTTTAATTATTGTAAGTAATTGAGGGTGCCCCAGCAATAGTGCATTAGACGCTTCGACTTTTCTGTCCTGCGCAACTCGAAGTAGATACAGTACGTCTTACTTTTTTCTGTTCTTCTTCGACACACGTGTTACCGATGAGTAAGACAGTGACATATATACTGCTGCGCGAGTTGCGAAGTAGGTAAAGCCTAAAGTCTGAGTGCCTAATGTACTATTGCAAGGGCACCCTCAACTACTGTATTGGTAGGCCAATCAAACGTAGAATTTCACTTGTTTTTTGTTTTTATTTTCTAATTGTTTAATAATTATTTTACAAACAAAGTGAACATGTAACAAAAAATAATTCATCAAATAATATAAAATAAATAATAAAATTGAGAAAAATTTTCTAAGTCCAAAACTAGGTATTCTAGGTAGGGACAAGTTAGGACCCTCCTAAATTTTCCAACAGGTACTGCCAAGGTAGGTTCATTGTAAAACCATGATTGGTTTTAGGCATTCCTTAGCGATTTCTAAATAGAATATTAGAATGTTAAAATGAATTTTTGATATTCAGTGTTTTGTAAAATAAACGTAAATTTATTTTTATTATAGATGAACATAATAATATATTGTTTCAAAAATTATCATAAAACTTCTGATTAATTTTGGTTGATTAAACTTTCTCATTTATAATGTAATAAATAATGAATTTCTTGATAAATAAGTTTAGTTGTGAAATAATTGTTCAAAAGTAATTTGTGAAACAGAAAGGGAAATTTTTACCTCTTCCATGAATTTTCGTTCAAACTCACGCATTTTAAGATAGCGTTATTGTTTTGATAAGGCATTATCGACTTTGCAGCGGAGAGCACGGCCCTCCCGCACCAGTCAATAGAGCCGGCAAAGATAAAGCTTGTTTTGAACAAATTAATCTTTTCCCTTTCCTTACACGAAGTCTTGACAAAAAATGCCTATCTGCTTGACACTGCAGTGGCTTCATTTTGCTACGAAATTTTCGATCCTCGGATTATTATTATAAAGCAAAAATACATCTCCTATCTTTCTATAATTTTCCCATTTTTCCCCCATTCAATGCACAAAAGCTTTTAATTCTTATTTAAAGATTTATATGAAATGGAATTTATTAAAAAAAATAAAAAAAACTTTATTCATTGCATAAAGACGAATCGATTATGGTCTACATAAAGTATAAATTTTAATAGAAAATTAGAAAAAATAATCACGAAAAAAAATTTTTTTATTTAAAATTAAGTGAATAAATATGGACGTCCGCATTATGAAAAGAGACCACTTTGGCACTATTGGACTTATCTATAAGTATGTGACGCTCCACGGTGAAAGGGACCTATCTTCTAAACAAATAATAGGTTATGTTTAGGAAAGTTTTTTCTTGATTTAAGATTCATTTTTAATTATTTGAAGTCAAAAACTATTTTTATTAACTATTACTTGGGTATTGCAACTGCAATTACTTTATAATTTTTTTGTTAATGAAGACATTAATATTACTCCAATCTCTATATATACCTTAGGTGGTATACATTTTAACCCTCATAGCACCGGATATTTCAGGATATCCCTGGGACGTCCTGAGTATATCTTTTTTCTTCTGGCTGTTTGGATATCCCAAGGATATCCATGGTTGTCCCTGGGATATCCTAGGGATATCCAAACCGCCGGAAGAAAAAAGATATCCCTAGCACGTCCGAGAGATATCCTGAATATCCCTGTGTTATGAGGGAACATTCAGTTAGATGAAAAAACTGTCTGACACATTTTTATCATTATAAAAGTATCTTATTATTTTCATATATTTTTTCAAAATTATTCTTTCTATTTTTATGTAATAACATTTCTTATTTTCCTTTATATAATAAAAATGAAAAGAACAATAATGTTGGATTACTATAAGTGCATATGATGTTTAAATATAAATCGTAAAACTATTTATTATTACTTATAACATATGTTTTATTTTGAATTATATAAAATGTTAAAATATTAACGATACAATTTTTGAAGATATATACTATATCTCATGCATTTGATAATTTTGATTAAAATTGACAAAATCTGCATTAAAAAGAGCCACCGATTGAAAGGAAATTTGCAATTTGTTCTTCACAAACGAAGAATAAATGATTAGAAGTGGAATTCAGTTTGACAGAGGCAAATAATGTCTCAACGGATAAATTATGTCTTCGTTTTTCTTCTATATCGCGCGAGAGGTAAAACTTGGAAGGTATAACTGAAGTGGGTTTTGTTATTGGTTTATGTATAGTAAGATATAAATATATCCTCAGTTGATTGCTGTCGAAGCTCGTTGCTTGTCGAATTTCAATGAAAGCTAATTTTTAATTAATACATTCATTAATCGAACTGTGTAGTACATATATAGAAATCGACTGGTTTCATCTTCAAAATTAAGTAAAACGTTTGACATTAATAATCAAATAAGAACGCAGGAGGAATTGGTCGTCGTTTCTATCTTCCTTTTGAATTTATCTTTATCAAAGCAGTCGAATATTATTGGATAATTGTGGCGAATATTCAATTGAATTTATTTGCTGTGATCACATCTCGACTTGTCTGTATTAAAATTATAGATTCGATGGGGATCCTAATTTAATGTTTTCTTTCGGGTTGAATTTCACCTTTGGCGATTGACGTTTTGGCAGAGTTCATGAAAATTTCATTTGTGCTCCAAGTGTTCGATCCGAGACACTCTCTTTCTCTCCATCAGAAAGTTTTAACATTTTTCTTATTAATTTACTTTTAATATTGATTGAAAAAAATTTTTAAAATATATACTAACATATATATTATTATATATTACTATCTTTATTTTTTTATTCTTTTCGGTTTATGCATTATCTAATTTATTTTAACTTAAAAAACAGTTTATTGTTGATTTTTTTGTGGGTACTTTTAAGTATCAAGTAAAATATTTGGAATAATCGCAATACAGTCACCCTATCCAATTAATTGTTTTCTGCATTTAAGGGGTTAAACCACTCTGGAGCTGCAGAAATTATCCTAATTTTAATAATTTTTTTCGAGAAAAGTATATATAAGTAATGAAAAATACGTTTATAAAACTTTATTAAGTACATTTTAAGGAGTAAAATAATATACTTTATAAATTATTTTCTTTAAATATCAGGTGTACAGGTATATGACGGAACCCCTTTCTAATGGGAAGTGCTCTGCAGCTGGAGAGCTTTTTACTACAATTTTAATCCTAGAACAAAAAACAAATTTTTTCCTATTATTACATCTCAAAAGCTAGAAAAAGACGTAGGGGAGAGTGGGGCAAGACGGGGTACTTAAGGTTCAAAGCGCAATAAAACGAAAATTATCGAATAAATATTTTCTTTTTTCTTTTAATAATCATCTTTGGGAATCAGTCTGTCGAAATAAAGGCGTATAAAGCACATCTGTTACTTAAAAAAGCATAAAATTAACAATAAGTAAAACATTGCAAATCTCCCCATCTTGCCCCACCGGCGGGCAAGATGGGGTACTCAAGAAAGCAACCTATTTTTGTCGACAAATTTTACAAGTAAAGGTTGCATCTTTATCTTCGCCATCGAAGAAACATAATCTATAAATAATCTATAAAATCTATAAAAGAAATTGAGTCATTTGTTCAAATTAAAAATTTATTTGAATTTTGCAAAAAAATACTTCAATTTACTTCTCAAAACAACAAATAATACTAAAAATTCACAGTTGGTAATTTTTTGTATTTAATTTGGGAAGATAAATCATGTGTTCAATTTGTTGTGTGAAACTTGAACCCCGTCTTGCCCCACTCACCCCTACCTCATCTTGCCCGCACCTACGAAATTGAATAAAACAATTAATTACTACAATTTACGTTTCAACATAGAAAAAAACACATGCTTTCCTGCTTCTGTATTCCTTACTAGATATAAATAATTTTGTATAGTTCATGAACTGTTATTATTTACATAATAAACACCTCCTACAAAAAGTGAAAAACTCACAAGAAAATCGTCGAAAACAGTTTTTTTCGTAAAACAGATAAAAAAATTTTTTTTATAGCTTAATGCTTTTGTAAACAAGAAACTATCGTCTCGATGCAGTGTTATGTGAAACATGATCGCGATTGGTTAATTCGTTTGTTAATTAGGGCCGGTACCCCGTCTTGCCCGCAACCCCGTCTTGCCCCACTTTCCCCTATTTTACTATATTTTTGAAAAATGATGCATGTAATTATACGTAT
>JUFY01029967.1:0-28637 GCA_001855655.1 Leptopilina clavipes | reverse complement strand
ACTAAAAACTATTGCGCAGCTGTAAAGACTTAATTAAGCTACTGCGCAGCCATTAAAGTTTATAATTTTTTCTACACAAAAATAATGTACAAAGAAAATGTACAAGTACTTGTACAAGAACCTGTACAAGAACTTGTACAAGAATTTGTACATTTGCTTGTACAAGTTTACCTTCTTATACAGGAACTTGTTCAAGGAAATGTACAAGTTCTTTTACAAGAACTTGTTCGAATTTCTTATGCTGTACTTGTACATTTTCTGGACCTGATCTTGTACAAGTTCTTGTACAAGATCTTGTACAAGAACCTGTACAAGAACTTGTACAAGAATTTGTACATTTGCTTGTACAAGTTTACCTTCTTATACAGGAACTTGTTCAAGGAAATGTACAAGTTCTTTTACAAGAACTTGTTCGAATTTCTTATGCTGTACTTGTACATTTTCTGGACCTGATCATGTACAAGTACTTGTACAAGAACCTGTACAAGAACTTGTACAAGAATTTGTACATTTGCTTGTACAAGTTTACCTTCTTATACAGGAACTTGTTCAAGGAAATGTACAAGTTCTTTTACAAGAACTTGTTCGAATTTCTTATGCTGTACTTGTACATTTTCTGGACCTGATCTTGTACAAGTTCTTGTACAAGATCTTGTACAAGATCTTGTACGGGAATTTTCAGTAGGGTTCTTATATTTATTATTACTACTTTATCGTTATATTCATGTCCAATATAGTATTAAAAATAGAAAAAATAGATTTCTACAAAAGTTGTATTTTTAATGTATGACAATAATATTTATAACTTTTTTCATAACAGCTGCACTCAGATTTACTGTGGCATCTTTACGACTTAAACTCACGGATTATAAAAAAAAAATTCGAACGTGCTTACAAAATATTTTCGGAGATTAATCGTCAGATTTGAAGAATCGTTTCCAATATTAACACAAAACGAGATATTGTTTTGTTTATAAATTCAAATTAGATTGTGTAATTTATTTGATATGCGCATAACACAGGCACATAAAAAAAGCTTTTTGGCCGAGACCTTATACGCTAGTGTATTCTTATGAATTTTTTCGCGCTGAATCCGAATCCGAAGTCAGAATAGTCAAATTGGCTTGAATTTTCTAGATTACTTCAAAAACACGAATTAGAGGCAAGATAGAAAAAGTTTTTAACCGGGACACTAAATACTGTAATTTAATATATTTTTTCCTGATGAATTCGAATCTCAAGTCTAAATTGTCAGATTGGTTTGAATTTTTTAGACAACCTCAAAAAACTGCATAGAAACCCTAATTAGAGGCAAAAAAGAAAAAAAATTTTTTTCTGCCTCCAATTCTTTTTTAAGCAGTTTTTTGAAGTTATGTGAAAAATTCGAGCCAATTTGACTATTCTGACTTTGGATTCGAACTCAGCGTAATGTCTACGCCAAGAAACTTTTTTTTGTGTGCCTGTATAATTAATTTAACAAAAATCTAACCAATTTTTTGATTAGAAACTACGGATCAAAGCTAGAAGAATTTTTTGAGCCGCTTAAATAGAAGAAGTAAAGAATAGCTGGATGGAGAAGATGTGGATGAAAGCGTATATATGGTCATGGTTATGGGGTCATCGGCATAAAGTGTGGTGGAAAGACTCGTCGACGAAAGATGCCTGCGGAAGCACGCGAAGGTTCACGTTTCTTTATCGGCATTATGGTTACACTTACACGACCACGGGAATCTAACAACGACATTGTAAAACGGAACAACGTGCTCGCCATCTGTAGAGAATAGACGACAGGGATGGAGATTGAGAATGATCACGGTTGGAAAGAACGAAAGAGATTGCTTGACACCAACATTGACAAAGGCTGCTAGAGGAGACACGTTCATAGTCGCTCTATGAACTACTTGACTCGTGGGAGCCAATGAACATTATAACGGGTACTTGGAAATGTTCGACAGTCCTTGGAGGTTAACACAAGACACTAGATCCCCATTCGTTCAAGTGAGAGCCGCAAATGTGCGACTTGAAACATCCCACGTCATTATCAACATTTTTTCCATATATTAGAAAATAATAGACAAGTACCAAACATTTGAAACGGCATTTCAAGAGAGAACTATGATTGAAAGCTACAAGCTGATGCATAAACAAGTTTAATGATAGATTTTTATTGCCATCAGTAGAGGCAAAAAGTTAGGAAAGGCCGGTTCAAATTTTTCTGCACGAGCAAACTTTCATGAGGGTCAAATCGAGGAAAGGATAAAACAATTTCTACATTGGTGGTAGAATATAGCTTACATTTTTAAAATACTGATGATTGGTAAAAGAGACTAAAGGGATTCGGAAACGATCATAGGCTCTCTTTTTGATTTCCATTCCAATTTCAGTGAAAAGTATATCTGAGAGCTAGTCGCAAATTATGTGAATATCTATCCTCATCGGTTCTTGGCAAAGTTCCAATGATACGTACATACTCGACATCAAGAGAAAGTAAGTCCGATAAAACACGGAACCCCGATTTTATTCAGCACCGCTGGCAAATTCGTGATCACGAATTGATCGGCACTCTTTACTTTTAAGATCAATACTTTTATTTTGATATTTGTTTTTTTATATTACATATTGAGGAAATGGCTCCTCTAGACAACATTTATTGATTACCCCAATTCATGAATATTCATGAAAAATTAAACAAGGGATGAAAACTTAGTTTCAAACTAAGATTAATTATTCCATTTATCATAGAGATCTTAAGAATTAGTCGTTCAATTAAATTACTGATTAATTACAACTTTATCTGACTAGATTCATTCCAGTCAATTAAGTTCAATAAATTATCCGCAACTTTAATGTGTACTCGTTTTCTATATTCCTAAGATATATTCAACGATGTCTTATGGATATTATTCATATTTATCAGAACGAACCGAAAGCATACACATATTGTTATAATACATTGAGATGCTTTTTGAAACAAGAATTAATTTTTCAAACATTATTTACAGTTTTTGGTATGCACATACAACATATTTATGTGAAATATTTTTATCAAAATAGTTTTCCGATATTTTCAATGGAATTTATTCTTATTTTTTACTTTGTTCGCAATTTTGTAAATTCCTCAAAGTACAAGTTTTTATAACGAAAAATAAACCGACTTATTCCAAGTTTGAAGAACCCAAAACTGCATCAATGATTCTCCTTCGGCCGTTGCAAAAGCGGAAACAACGAATCATCCTGCAACCGCAAGGAAATGGAATAATCGATACAATAGTCATTCAACGTGCCAGATGTTTCAATTCTTACAGTTCTTCCGTTGGCAATTTGTCAATTTTCCTTTGGACCCTTAATTGCTCAATTATTTTCTTAATCTCATTAATGTGGAAATTCATTTTCGCGATTTTAAATTCTATAAGTAAAAAGATCAACATTAAACGAATCATGTTTCCACTTCCAAACTGTTAAATCATGAGGTAGTGCATAACTCAAATTTTCTGCATTCCTCAAATACCTATATTGTTATAAAAAGCTTGAAGACATATATTTTGAGATTGACATTTCAATGTATCAAACATATCACAAATCTAATTAGTAACTGATTAATATCTCGAGATTTCTATACGAAATTGAAAAATTTATGTCTCATTTTTCTTCTGCAAGAATTAAAAGTGTGAAATGACAGAGAGATGAATAATTAGAACGTCTCTAGAGATATATAGTTGAAAAAGTATTTATATGCAAAAGTGGATTTTTAAATCTAGTTATATTTAAAGTGAAAAAAAATGAAGTCAGAAATGAGAACAATTAGAAGAACAGAGCTTCATTAAATGGATAAAGGTTCATCGAAGAAGAGCACACATTTTCTGCTCAGTGCTGTGTCATCGATGTGCACACTGCAATCACGATAGGGTTTTATCCATACGTATATATTCGCACGATGCATTCTATCCGTTAAAACAGTCGTTCAGGCTTGAGTTGGGCGTACACCTTGGCGGTATTTGTAATTACAATGAACGTTCGATAGCTGGCAACGTATAAAAGTCCCTTCACGTACACGAGATAGTACAGCCAGATGAAGAGAGGCGTATCGCAAAAGAGAGGACACTCTCATGCAGAAAAGAATATAAAAAATGAAATACTAGTCATTAAGTGCGTGGACAGAATCACGGGTCACAAAAGTTCTCGGCTCTTTAATATCATCAGATATTTTTCAAACTTTTTTTCCACGGTTTCACCTTGAGTACCGTTGAACTTTAACATCGTGCCATCTTCCTTTTTCTCTCTCTGCCCAGCGAAATAATTGACAATATGACTTTTAAAAATAAAATAATGAAATATATTTTTAATAAAAATAATAATGGACCCCTGAGAAAAATAAATCGCCAATTTTCTAAAAGGATAATAATTACCGACCTTTCCGCTGAATCGGCAATTAACAATTTCACGATTAACGTAATTTCCCGTCAGTGTTGGAGCAAATGTGAGTTTGGTTTCATGAAAAAAGCAGGCGAATAGAGAGAAACGTGGCAATTCCACGCATTTCCCTTTCGTGGCACTTTCTGCGCGGTCGGCTTTCGACTACATTCTGACCCGGAGTCCTAATGAGAATAATCTCGCGAACTGGTGTAATTACGAAGTTAATTGGATCCACGCGCGGCAGCAGCGGGGTGCAAAATTCAGAAGCACGGAGTCATAACGGAATCGCGTAATAATTGGATAAGACTCGCGTCATCAAGGTGGAAACCGAGCAAGTGAAAAGCATTCGAATTCGAGTGAGAAAGCAGCAGATGATGCCGATGCTTCGCGTCTCGACATTGATAACAGGCAACAACTGAAACGTGAAGAGAATTTAAACCTGCGCAACATGGAACGTTATTTCGATTTTCTCAAACACAGATCTTCTCGAGGTCGTAAAGCGCCCTTTATAATATATTCTATCTATATGTGATGCCTCTCGGCGCAGTAATTGTATATCGCACAAAACCCGATAGAGTCTTATGTGACTTTCAGAATAATTACCAACGACGCACCTAAACACCACCCACGAACGCCCACACTCGACGATTCTTGATGCAACTCACAAAAGAGAGAGAGTGAAAAAGACGACTGGGACAGTCTCACAATAGAAAAGGAGAGTCCACCAAAGTATTATAATGTGTAATCCCCTGGTCTTTATGCAATTTAAGGACTTCAACTCTCTAAGCTACAATCTTAAGACATATTTTTCAATACCACACTGTCAATATTAATTTACCGATAATCATATACTGCCAAATAGAGAATTTTGAATAAATAGTTCTCATCTTACTTACTTCTAATATTTACTTACTTTCAATGTGAGCATATAAATTTTGATAGGCACAATTTTAGGCTGTTGTGTAAATAAAAATAAAAAATATCAGCTTTTGAAGGAAATAAATGTTTCGAGCAATAAACGGTTAACAATTTCATTTCATCCATAATAAAGGTGCAAGATTCATGTATATTAAACAGCTCAAAAATAGATGAGAAATAAGAATCACCAGCAACCATGACGCCTACACGCTCGCATATACATAAATGTATACTTGTGTACAAAGAGTAAAAATTGTACACTCGACCGTCGAAATACCTCGTACATATTATAACAACGTTGTGACGAGGATAATGCATTATAATATGCATTGCTTATTATCAGTACGCCCACAAATGAATAGGTATATATGTACGGTATATATTTAAGGCTTTTGCGAAAAATATAAAAAGCATGATATTAAAAAGTTTAGGATTACAAAGATTCTCAATTATTATCAACATAAATGAGTGATTCTTCTGAAAGTGACATTGTGGAATATAATCAGCTTTCTAATAATTATTGGCATTTACTTTTGTTAGTACTTCAAAAAAAATTTAACAATTTTATTCATCCGAATTTATACAATGGATAAAATAATTTTACCTCCGAAACCTTTTTGACATGTCTAACACGACTTCCTGTCACTAAACTATAACTTTATGTAGACTTTTTCAAACTTTAAAAAATTTTTAACAAAACAGTTTCCGAAACTAGAATGTTTTCTTTCCTATATGTATTTCAAAAATATTTTAGCTTTCTCGATGATAAAAATCTTTAAACTTTGTCTTCGTTCTTAGATTAAAATTACTTCACGATGTTTAATCATATTTTAAGATTTTAAAATATTTAATATATTCTAAACAAACTTTAATGCATATTAAGTTATAAAGTTAAGAGTTTAATGTTTATTTTTCCTATATATTATTTATAAAAAGGAGGAAAAATATTGCTTTTATAAATAATTAAAGTTAAAATATTCGCGCGAGTGAAAATTTAAATTCATCTTCGAAGTCTTGTTTTTTTATTAAATAAATGACAAAATTTATAAGTAAATTTATTGGAATATTAGAATGATAATGTAAAGTTGCGATAAAATGTTTTTATATTTTACTGAAAACTATTTTTCAATTGTTCGTAAAAACGAAAAAATAGATTGTGCACCAAGTACTGAAAAAAGCTGTTTTCCAACTACTGTGAAATTTGATGCTCCAAGCGAATATAATACAATAAAAATTAATTTTAAATACTTTAAAAGATCTATAGTTATATACTTTTCAGAAAAAATTATCTTGAGTCTAAGTCTTTTGTCAATAATGATTTTTTAAACAAACTAATTTTAATAATATGAAAATATTCACGATTGTTGAGAATATTTTAATAAGTAAAACAAGAAATTGTTTATAAAAGTTGAATAAAAATTACAATTTTTGTATAAGCTGAAAAAATTATTCAAAGTGTTAAAAAAGTCATTATTGACAAAAGATTTAGACTCAACATAAAATTTTCTGAAAAGTGTATAATTAGATCGTCCAAATTATTTAAAATTAATTTTCATTGTTCATATTTTTAATGATTGTATTAAAAAGGTTAAAATTTTTTTTTATAGTTTTGAGTATATGTTAAAGTTAATCATTCCTCCTTGACACTAATTCTTGTCAACTTTTTTACTGTAGAGTTAGACTTGATTTTTTAGAAGAGTACACGTCCGCGTATTATGTAAATCCACGATAAGGGATACGCAAAACGTTATTTATGATTCAGGTTATTATTAATATTAAATGTCTACTAATGAGTGCGCTCAACGCAATGTTGCGACTCTGCAGAAAAAAATTAACTATATTGAGCTTCCTTTATCCGGAAACCATCACAAAATATGTCAATATTTGCCAATCAATCAATCAATCACATTTTTGACAACCAATTAGTAAAAATTCACAAATATCGAGAGCTTACAAACTTCCTTGTTTGATATGACATGAATTTCTTTGAAAAATGCGCACAAGAATTTCATCAAAAAGAATGATTCAGAAAATAGTTTGTTACTTTCTATACCTTTTGTATAAGTAATGCAAACTTTTTATATGGTTTATTGTTCAAAGAAGACGACTTGTACTTTTTGATTGAAAACTGATAAAAAAATCACATGACTGATGTCGAACATTTCTCCTTGCATCTTATCAAACAACAATGTATATCTTACGGAAATGGAGGGTCAACTTTTCTTCCGTTTGAAATATGAGTCGAAAGACTTTCCTCTCTAAGGTACCACCAACATTACGAGATATATATGTTTTCTATATCCGGTTGGGAGTACATATAAGTTTTCTGGAGAAATAACTCTTTCTTGAACCTTTTAGTCACAATGTTGAATCACGCGACTACAAGGTATTTTATGTATTGCTCTCACAATCCAAAGCGAAACAGGTAAAACAGCAACTGCTATGCATTATATTAATTCCTGTAAGGAGATAAACAAGTAGCGGTTACTGAGGCGAGATTTTTTCACGTAAATTATAAACAGTTGCTTACTGTGCAATTTCAAGAGGATTTGTATTTTTACATTTTCCAAAAAATTCATTCCCATAATAGAGCTTGTTTGGAAACTAACAGAAAGCAACTTTGCATTGAAAAACCCAGAGTTTATTTCGTTTCAGTATTCATTTCACATTATGTAATTGTGTATACGTCTGTTCTAATGCGGTAATTAAATATATTTTCATTGTGGGCAATTAAAGGAATGCAAATGCTTCTTTCTTTCTTGGGATATGAATTATAGAGAAAACGCGATTCCTCCACAACACAAACACAAACGAAGAACCGACGGAGGAGTAATAAATAGCGGCAATTTTTTTCGCAACGGTAATTAGTTTCTTGATGGTGTGAGGTGTCGGAAAGACACACCAACAGAAACAATAAGTACGCGGATATTAAAACGCGTTTGCAGGTGTAGAGAAATGTGTGTATATGTTTGAAATACACCCAATACCATTTACGCCGATGGGATGGTCGGGTGGTCGGATTGCAGAGTGCAGGTCAGCCGTTGCAGTCCGCAGGATCCATCATTACCCGAGGGGGTTAAAAATGACCTATAAATCATATTACGATGAGAAATGCATTCTCTGCCATCCGCACAAATCCTTCCTCTCTTTACACGAAACTATGGACACTCGTTCTGGCGTGTGGTTCGAATAAGGTTGACGTCTACCAAATCTACCGGACGTCGAGACAATAAGGTGCTCACCAAACGTAAAATAACATGTTCATAAATCTATGCTCAATACTCACTACAAAGGAACTGACATATTTAATTTCCCCATTTTAAAGGAATGAGCTTTCCGCATTACACTACACGTGTAATGCACTTTCAATAAAAGAAGCCTAAAAACTTACATTATATGAACTGCTCCAGAAAGTACAATGGACAAGATGCTTACCTGGAAGAAACAAGAGATATTTACATATTAATATCGGTGAACCAATGTGCTCGGAAAATTGAAAATAATTATTTTCTATTATTAATACGATAGATACAAGAGGTGCGGCAGACAGAAAAGTATAACTTCTTATAAGTTCAATTATTAAAAAATTAAACCTATTAAATGGTAAACTATATAGACACTTTTGTTTTCCACTTCTTGCATTATATTAATAATAATTTAAAATAATGTCAAATTAAGTTACTAATTGAAAATATGATTTCTTCTGATTTATGTTACAATTTCATCTTTAATTTGTTTTAATTTTAAGGAGAAAATTAATACTAGAAACAGAGAAGTTCCAGATTGTTTAAAAATAGAAATTTAGAAATAAAGTAATTCCATTTTGCATTTGAAGGAGGGTTATGTTCTCAGTGTGGAAAACCGTATCATGCAAAGTATGCATTTGAAGGAGGGTTATGTTCTCAGTGTGGAAAACCGTATCATGCAAAGTATGAATTTCCAGGACCGCGAGACAACTCTGCATGTGACATGAAAAATGAACAAACAATCCCGCACATAAAGTCATTGAAAAAATTATCAAGGTTGAAAAAGATCGAAAAGTGGTACTGTAAATATTCAATATAGGGAACACATAATCCCCAGGAAATCCACTCAACCAAAATCTGACCAAATTTTGTCAAGTTCGATTTTAGGCAAATTATTGCAATTAATTAGTAAAATATGACGAAAAAATAATAAATAATGCTAAATTAGTCTTTATTCATTTGATTTGTGCAAAATAGTTATGTCAAATTAATAATTAATTATCAAAGTATATTATTTATCATTTATTTATCATACTTTACTAATTAATATTTTGCCTCAAACCAAACTTGACCGAAACCTGACCAAATTCAGTCACAGTTTGGTTGAGTCGATTTGCCAAGGATATTTTCATTTTCTTGACGATTTTCGTATCGCGCTAAAAAGGCTAATTTCTACTATACCTATTTTTATTTTGATTCTCACAGAGTAACCTAAGGGCAGAAAAATCAACCAACCTTCTACAATTTACATCTGTTTGAATCTATTAAAAAACTGACATATTTACGCACCTGTGTTGCATACGTTCAGTACTAAATTGACGACCATTTAAATCAATGCCATCAGCCAACGAGAAAAAAAAGAGAGGAACGCGAATCTAATCAAAATCGATCTGCACCAGTGCCTCTCAGTCTCTTTTTTTTAACGCTATATGAAAGTCATCTTAGAGAGGAAACTGAAACGAGGACAATAGGGTATTTTATTAAAGGTTTTTTCAGTTGCAGTGGAAATTAAAGTCATATGACCAAAATCAATTAATTTACATAAACTGTCATCAAATTTTAATAATAATTTGTTATGCATATCAGAGAAAAGTCAACTACATTGGTCTAAATAATTCAACATTTTTTTTAAACAGGAAGCTTGACCACAATGATGAATAATATATGATGAAATACATACAAGCTTTAATGAATATAGTTGCATATTTTTTAACCAAAAAATCACAGATTTTCTCTGACTTAAGTAATGGCCACAAGCAAATTGTTTACACTCATCAAGATAGAAAATTTTTTAGAAATTATATCCAATATCAGGGTAAAATTTAAAAAATCCAACTCTCCCAGCAAACTTTTCAGCTGGGTCATCCTCTAAAACTTTCGGCTATGACAGCAAACTAATTCTCTATGCGTAAAGTTTTTTTTTAACTTGAAAAGGAAAAAAGCTATTTGAATACTATCAATGCTCTTTAATCTTAACTCAAACCACCCACTGATTATAGTCTAGTCACGTGACCAGCAGGTAGCTCCAATCGAGGGAAAGTGGTAAACGATGGCGAAGCGGCAATCTGATCGGAATGTTGTGAGTTTAATGCGGTCGAGTTGATCCTTAGTCTCCGCTTCATTTTATACATAGCTATATATATATGAGATTGAGTTCTCTGCGATAATGTCCATCGCAGGTACCGAAGAAGGCGCTCAACATTTTAGGCCAATCTCCATAAGTAGTCCGTTCTTAGAAAGATACGTGCAGTTATATTTTTTACTATATATGTAATGTTCCCTGTTTTATCCAACTCTACTTTTTCACAAATAAACGAAATGTCACATTTTTATCATTTACGAAATTCCTGTCTATTATTTATTTGTTACTGGGATATCCAGGGGATATCTAAACCAACGCTAGCCAATAGTTATCCCTAGGACATCCCATATGACTATGAGGCCCGTGCAGAAATTGACCCACTTTGCCCTATGCTTAAAATAAGACCAGCTTTCCTAGTTTAAAACATGTAAATAAAATGAGTTTCTAAAACTACTTTTAGTAAAAATTGAAAAATTTGCAAGTGATTTTTATTTTTAATTTAGTCAAAATTACTATAATACCTCAAAGTGTTTACTACGTTTTAAATATTTAAATAAATTACTATTTTGAATTTCAAGTACACACTGTTAAAGTATAAGAAAAAATAATTTTCATTAAAAATCACTTTGCAAATGCTACCAACGTATAATTCTGAAATCCTGTTCAGGCTCATTCTGAGTAACTTGAAGTTTTGTAATTTACTCAATATGAAACCACCTCAAAATGAGTTGCATGAAAAATGAGCTCGTGTTTTTTTTGTGTAATTATAAATGCATTGCAATTTAGAGGAGGGAAAAATTGTTCGCATATTTTATATATTCATATGTGTGGGACAGATTCGAATTTTGAGGTTATAAATATTTTGCTCGCGACCAACGAGGACAAACGTCAAATTTGGCGGCTTGTAATGAAACTGCGTAGGCAGTGAAGAGTACTTGTGGCCTTCGTTTTTTTTCTCCATCTCTTTCCGCCTCTTTCGCGTACCTGGTGTCTGCTTCAACTCCTCGGTTTTTCTGCTCTCAAATCGAGACGGCGATAAATCTCAGCAAGATTACTTTGTCTGACAATGAGAGATTATTAAATGTAAGTCAGGGTTGGCTAGGGTTAATTCACGCCCCAGGCAACCGATTACCTCGCGTGAGCTTCAAATCTCTGTGAAATTTGAGACTTTTGCCATTCTTAACCCTCCTCAAGTCCAGTTTGATTTTCAGCCATGAAGACCCTAATGTTGCAGATGGAACGATACCAACTTGTTAGGCATGTACGACTATTAAAATTTGATTTATGGTCCCCATTCCTCCGACAAATATAATTACATTTGTAAACATGGGGTGTATTTATTTACACGAAAAGCCATTATTTTACATGAACATATACCTGAGTATTTGCATGATTCATTAAGGAGGCACTGGATTTCAATGCATTTCGTTTAGGCGATATTTGCCATTTTCAAAGAGAACAATTCTTCATAAAGAGAGTAGTAGGTGTTTTAAATAACGTGCGCAAGGAAATCGTGATAAAGTACACAATTAAGTTTTATCCCGGAGAGAGGAAAAGCCGAGAAAAAGGGAAACGAGGTGAATCGAGGGTTGAAGGGAAGAAAAGAGCTACCAGCCATGTACGCGTTATGTACTTCCTGTCTATATATATATGCACGTAAACTGGGTATGTACCTAAGGGTCGTAGGGTATCACGTCGCTACTTAACTCGACGGACTTAATGGCCAAGCGTAATGGGCGTTGCGACGAAAAAACGTAATTAAGAGTCCAGGATGCGCATCCTCAGCGCGACTTGCCCCAGATTTATGTCACGCGATAATTTTACATTTTCACTCTGCATTGGATCTTTCTGAAAGATGGACCGTCAGAAAATAAAGTACGCATTGCAAAAAGGAAAAAATCCACATCTCTCATCTGAAATTGCTTTTCCCATTAATTTTTAGACAAACTTTTCCCACAAACAGACTTTAAGATAATAAAATCAAACTAGTTTTAGCTAAATTAAAGAACGCCAATATTTTACATATTCAAAGAGAAAATATTCTCGAGAAAGGGTAATTTAATTTAAGAACCCAAATTCGAATCGACAATTTACATATAAATGAAGCAATTTCTATCAATGACATGGGATTTCCATAAAAGAACATGAAAGCAAATGATTAACATACAAGAAGGCTACAAATGAAAAGTGAAAGTTTACGCATTGATTTCGATGTCATTTATCTTTTGTTGAATAAAATGCGCATAGACCTTAAGCTACAATAGAACGATCAATTGCTTTAAAGCGTAGGTGTCAAAGGCGTGTGAGATTTAAAACGTGAGTAACACAGGATTTTAATCGAATCAACACAATCTCTTGAATCGTTTGAAATTGAACATCGTTGTACCGGTGCGCGGGCGCACTAACATTCACAGGGAGAATAGAAGTAATAAGTATAGATAAATGCAATGAAATGTCGTCCAGAATCCATCGACCCCGGACTATATACTGTTTTACAAGGCGATACCTGACCACACGAAACAGCACGTGAGAGAATATCGTCCGTTGACCACGTTCACGTATTTATGCGATGAGGAGAGACTGGAATCCATATCGAACCTCGATTGCGCAGCTACCAATACGACGGAATGCTCACAAAACGAGAAAATCCCGCTTCTGTAGAAAGCATCAAATGCACCAGACTACTCTCACTGATAAACAATTCGACTGAAAGGACGAATAAATGAAAATCCATCAAAAGCACATTCTTAATCAATGATCAATGTTTTTAGGTCACTTCTGTTTTATACACAGATTCTCTAATGAGTATCGATCCATGTTAATCAAAGAAACTTCATTTTTAATTCCAATTCACCTGAATTATTTCATATTCTGCAATAATAATAATCCATCAATTATTCTTATCAATAAAGGACAAATATTATCTGTTTCTTATACTACCATAAATGTCACTAATTGAGCTCTTGCCAGAATTAAAATATTATTCAAAAGGTACACATTTGGCGCATGCTTCACTGATTAATTATTCTCTAAAGAAACACAAGACAGTATTTGTCATCGTAAACAGGGAACATTCGTCAAGTATGCTTCAGGCAAATTTTCAAAGTGTCTAGCAAACGATAAGTTTTACTGGGTATGTAAGTCCTTCGGGCAAGTCGAGCAGTAGGTCTCTTACCAAGTTTCCGGTTGGCTTTCAATCCGGCAAATTCGCATTAGCACGGTAAACGCACAGAGTGAAACAGCATAGCCAAAGGTGAATAAGACAGATGCGAGTACGAGAAAGAAGCCGAGCAGCAAAAAAGGATAAAAAGAAATGCAGAAGAGTATGGAGCGAATAAGAGAAAGAAGTTTCAAAAAAGAATCCAAGGGAAAAAAAAGAAAGAAATAGTTGGAGAGAGTTACCCAGAAGAAGAAAGCAGTGTGCGAGTGAAAGAGAGAATGGAGGAGCTAACATCTGGGACCTGATAATATAGAGTCGCATCACTTGAGGATATAGTTAGTTGCACATGTTCGCCCTTATATTCATTAGACGAGTTTCCTTTCCGGCAGTAATATTCATCTCGAAAACTGCAAGGCAGCGAACTATATGTGACTTGTCAACGCAACATGAGCAATATAGCTACACACGTCAACACTCTGGGGTAACTGTGAGACATTTCAACGTCAATTCCTTTCCATCAACTATAAACGTTCCTAAACTACATTTACTTCAAACATCCATTTCATCTAGAAAGCTTTTTTCATTCTCTGACATTATTTTTTATACGAAGGCGCCCAAAGAGATACGAGTACTTCTCAGGTACTTAAAACTATACAAGTTTCTAGTCATGCTTCAATCATAGCCATTGAGTTCCATTCAACCAATATTACACAAGAATCATTCTTCATTTCCCCCGAATGATTTTACAGAATTTCTTTTAGAAACTCAGCGTATTTCACCTGTCGTCGTGTTGGATGCAAATGAGAAAATTCAATAATTATAAGGTCAGATAATCCGATTCAGTGACATGAATTCACTAATTGTAAGTGAATGTGAGATATCCGGTTTTTAATTGTTCCAAATAATTCTGGCACTTTTTTTCATTATGATGATGGAATATTGATAGGAATTTCCGATTATTCATGCTTGTTAAATTTATAATAAATCGATTGAATTTAATTCAGCTCTCTGGATGTTTGCTCTGGTGAATTCTTATCGAATTTACCGCAATGGAAATAAAGAGGAAAGTAGCATAATATGGTTGAAAGAAAGGGAAAGTAATTGCGGATAAGTGAGCGGATGAAATAGAATTACGATTGAAGGAAAGCAGCGAATGTCAGAGTTTGTTTATGGACAACAAAAGAAATGGGATGTTGAAAATGAGAGCTTACGCAAGTGCTTAAGCAAAGAAAGCGCTCTCGCAGTGTGGAGGCCATCGAGAGAGGGACTTTTAGTCTCGTTATGAGTCAGTGGTGATGCAGGACGTGTTCTTGACGTTTCAAAGAGGTAGTTCTCGTGTCTACGACAATCTGAGAATTAACGTGTACTCTCAAGAATGCGCTCAGGAGCAACGTCAATGCACCCTTGGCGAAAGCTCTCAAGAAGCCTCTGTAGTGGTTTCTCGTCGGAACACAATGGTTCGCGTAAATTGTTCTCTAATTATTATCGGAAATTCAATGCATTGCAATGCTCCTTAAGTTTCTCAAAGGACGGCTTTTTCAAAGATCTCAACTCTTACTCTTTACACCTGCACATACCTGAAAAATCTCCAATCTCCAATTGCAAAAGGCACAAAAAGGAATCATCCAAAAAAACAAAAAGCATCTGTCGAAAATTGTTATATTTTGGGTACGAAAGTGTGGGTGGGCGTGAAAGTTATTTGGAGTTGTGACGTTTGGAGTCATGTGCAACATAAATGACTGTAGCATTTATAAATACTCATTCGCAATAAGTTGGATAATGTAATTATCTGGATGATGTATGACTTCACTTGGCCATTTTCTTCTGGTGACATTTATCATGAAACTCAGATGATGGCAAGACGCTCTGTCTCGTTCGTTCCTCATGCTCTGACTGTTCTGAATATGTCGCGCCCAGTTTCGCTTATGCGAGAGCGACATTTATTTTCTGGGGACATACAGAACCGTTAACCCGCTAGAGTCAGCGACACGAGCAAAACGTTTCTAGCTACACGTTGCTAAGATCCAATGTAACGAAGGTGAACATTCAGCCAACAAGATGGAAATTCCTAACCCGCTTTACAGTTTCTCTTTTAAAATAAAATATATACAATTCTTGTTAACATGCCTCGTGTCCTTAAACCTATATGACTTGACGTTTCCTGTACATATATTGTCTTACATTATTCTCCAATAAAACCGACGATATGTACCAATGGATTTTAATAATCGGATTAACATTTCAAATCTTCCGATACTAAATTAATGCAGGAAAAGATTTTCTCTTACTTTTGTTGGTAATAAACATTGAATGTAAATTCGAAAGGTTTTTTCAATTTTAATTTTCGAATTGAGTAATGTGTGTGATGCATGGAAGACAGAATATTGAGAATTCATTTCATTTTTTAGGGTATACAAACTGAGGACTTTTTCCAGAATCGAGTTGTTTAATTAAGATAAAAGATAACGACGAGCCGGGCATTAAAAACACGCTCCAGGTTCAGATTTAGCGGCATGATACAGAAAAGCGAAATGTATTTTCCGCTAGAAACGGCGTCGCTGACCTCAATTGAATTTCTCTAGTTATTTTCACCCTCCTCAATTAATCTCCTCTTCGCAAGTTTCATCCCACCTTTTTTAAAAATGTTTCTCTACTGTAATTTGTGAATAATCAATCCTTAAATCCGCTTTCGGTGTATTAAAGCTCATTGCAAAGGCAAAAACGGAAAAAAGAGAAAAGGGCAGCACAATTGTGTTTCTCTGATAAATATCAAGTTCCAACCCTCCGAGTGTGTCATAATAAAAAGCTGATTCAAGTATTTCCTGAAACGCAATGCTGTCATTTAATCAGATAAAAATAAGGCTAAAGTCAAAGAGCGTCTATTACTCAGTCAAATATACATTTGAGGAAATTAACTAGTGACACGAATGATGTGGGTGTGGCTCTTTCATTTAATCGAGTTATTCAAAGTGATTCTGAAAATAACACCTTGACCGTTTTGTTGGATTGAAACATTGATTTGTAAAACAAATTTATTCAACGTAATAATTAGGAAAAGCGAACAATTTGTCAAGTTTAATCCGCAGTGAATATATTGTGTAAAATAGAATTTTAAATTGTCCACAGAGTAGATATTTTGAGAAGTTAAATGAAATTTTCTGACGAGCAAATATGTGTACAAGTTTTGAAACAAGGTCACTGATTTGGAATTTAAATTGAAAATAAATCTAACGGCAAAGCTCTTAGTTAAAATTCGTGCTCAAACATTTTATTTGGTCACTTAAACATTCGGTAACGAGTATCGGGATGAAACGGCACTTAACAAAAATCAATAGCCAAATAATCGTGTTTTTTCCAGATGAACGCTTTCAAACTATTAAATTTCTGGTCTATATTAAAACCTGAGCTGTAAAAAATCTCTGAAACCAATAGTAATTTAACAAAATGGTAATTCTAAACGAATCTATATTTACATAAATTGTTTTATTTCTTATTAGACAAATAATAATATATCCTGTTCTCAAGCATAAATGAATGATCGCAGAGAATTAGTAAGTGGAAGATGGAGACATTTCTCTACTTTTTTTCTACGCCTTATTCTTTTCTCTTTACATTTTATGTTAATTTCTACACTTGATTCTGTAGATAATGACAGTCTTTGACGCAAGGTAATTCTGTTACTTTCCTAAATTGCTAGGTGGCCATCGTAATTTGTAAGTACCTTGGACCCTGTCTCTGGCTCTCCAAATTTTAGATAATGGTTGAGACGACGCGACGCGACGTCTTCAACGGAGAAGAATAAATTTTTATCTCTTTGGTATTCTTTTTATACTTTTTAAGTTTCTGCCAGACAATTTAATGAATTAGCATCAGCAGCGAGACGGAGCTCTCATACAAACTCAACAGGACTTTAATCTATTTAAAGTAATTATCCTGCAACATTGGAAATGGCGTCGTAGGGAGAGGGGTGGACGTTCAAAAAATTCGGTACGGTTAATTAATTATGTAATTGTCAATTTTCGCCATCAGTTTAATTTCTTTGAACGTAACTGAACATTCTCAAAAGCATTGAACATTGAATCATACTTTTGACTCAAAGCCAGAGGAAGGAAAAGCGAAAACTGCTGATTCAAAACCAAAATTTCATGGAGTTTCAGTATCTTCAGGAAATTAACAATTCTCTGGAAAGATTTTTGCATGGAATTGGAGCGTCGGAAACTGTTGGCCCAGATTCTGATGGCAGCTCTTCTTTTTGTATTAGAGGTACTTTATTTTCTCCTTATATGTATGTAGGCATATATAGGAACATTTCCAAGTTTCATGAGCGAACAATTGTCTGGCACAAGAGTGTCGTGGGAAAAGTAATACAAAAATTCCCAGCCGAGACAAATTATCTCAACCCATTAATCATCCTGGCAAATGACACGGTAAATGCTGCTTTCATTGCAGCATTTGTTAATTATCATTATCATTTGTGTCGCGTTGGCAAATGGCGACGTCCTCCCTAAGAATTCGGAAAATGAAAATTGCCATCACGATAAATTGAAAACCCACCATTATTCACAAATTATGGGAGATAATTTAAGTAATTGAAGTTGCCCAGCTCTTGGGAGAATAATATTAATTTAAGCTTAGAATCACTGCCACTTCACACTTGTAGTTAAACCTCATCATCTCTTGAATCGGAAATTGTAAAAATATTATGATGCATTTTAATGCTATTTTCTATTATAATTAAAATGTCTCAAGATTGTTTCGTATACAAATAATGACGTCCCATGACATAAATATTACAAAAGTTTATCGGTAATTCAAGCAAGTATATCTATATCCAACAAAAAAAGTTCAAACGTTATGGAAACTAGTTTTACAGGATTCTTGCATTTCTGATCAATTCTTGTAAACTTTTGCCAAGAGAAAATGAGTGTAAAAGTGTGGTTTCTACTTGTACACGCTCTTTTTACGGCTATTGCACCACCAAAGAGATGACTAAACAAACACTCCACAGGAGATAAGAAATTAAGTCCTTGGTAGCAAATTGTATATATATCCATCACTTGTCCTCAACTAATACCCGGTACTTTGTAAAATGAAAATCCCATATAACCCAATTATGTATCATGGAAAGACGTTGAAAATTGTAATAATAACAGTGGGACGGAAGTTTAATTGCCACTAGAAAGGTGAACATGCAATAGGAAGGCCAATAAAAATAATTAACACTTATGAAAGAGGATTTAAAAGCCATTTCAAGTGAAAAGTACAAAGTCTATCAGCTTCTTTAATTGAATTGCATTATCAACTTTCCGTTAAATGAAATGTTAATTATATAAGATTTTTCATTTTTCCAAAAATTTAATTAGCATTTTCATGTTACTGCCTTTGCCTAAGAGGAAAAATAAAGGGGCGTTGGAACATTACCGAAGGAGATTAAGGTTATAAATTTTGTGATTTACATTCCAGCATCCAGCTCTAGATTTTCATGCAAGAATACTTTTACATTTTCTGGAAGGAGAAACTGGGATGAAAGAGAGGTTGAAAGGGATAAGAAAGGAAACGACCGAGTAACCCAAAGAAACTGAAGAAAGGAAGACCTCCAAAACCTAAAGCATATATGTGGTTAAGATTTCCAATGTTGGACACGAAAGCGATGTACAGGTCCAGCTATCCAGACAGTATCTTGTTTCCTTTGGACTGCACATCTTTCTTTTCTCTACCCAACTGGGACGATCTTTTCTCACTTTGTGAAGAAGCCATCTTTCAACTTATGGAAATTGCGTCCACGCCTGCTGCACGAAACTCCAAACCCAGTGGTATCGAACGAAGGACTTTATCTTGAACTCGTCGCAGGCTCTACACTATTTTCCAGGAATTTTTATTTTTAGTCCAGGGTTCAAGTTCCGGGACAAAGTGAACCGAAGCCATTGCCACTTCCGAAAGACTTACAAGCACAAATCCCAGCTCGATGTTTATACACATATGTCTATTATAACCCAGACTGGAGTTTGTCGAAGGAAAAAAGCAACTCGCCGTCGAGTTTTATCTCAACTTTTCTTATTTCCGTTTTGCGACATGACAATGCTCTTAATTTTGTCTCGCCGCGTCGCCGTCGTCGTCGCGAGGAACGTTATTGTGTTTATAGCACTTTATAAGAATCATCCGCTCGACCAGGCGTCAATATTACCTCGAATACCATTCGTATTGTGCTATGAATCCGATCCATAAATATACCAGAATCTCTCTCGGTCCACCGGCCCCTGGGACCGTTTGTCCTGTGTATAATATATATATATATATATATATACTACTATTGGATTAGGAAGACACCTGAATGCTTTCAAATTCCACCCACGAGCTCAACCGTGGAGACGTTTTAAACATCCAAATAATATGCCCAACAGTTCTTCTAAACAAATATTTGACGTATTACACAAATTCAATTTCAATCGTATTTACTTTTTATTCCCCCCTGATTTATTTATTTTTGTGACAATTTTCCAGGAGAAGAAACTCTAGAAGACTTTAAATTTTACCTGTGTGACAAAAGTGAAACCCCATTTATTGTGAATGATTCTGTGCTAAATATTTAACAAGACATTACTCACTATCAATTTAGAATAAAAAGGAGAATTTTTTCCTTTGTTGCGCATTATAAATTTAATTCAATGCTTATAATAATGCGGAAAATTAAAAATGTTACATTTTAAAGTAGAAAACTATTTTCTCAAAAAGCATTCTAAAATATTACTAAAAAAAATTAACCATTCATTAACCAATCAGAAAATATCAAGAAAATTGTGATTGGTCAATTTTAAAATTTGCGCCGAAATCTTTGTATCGGTTGTTTGTTCAGCTATTTGTAATATACATGAAATTTAAAATTCGAGAAATTGAAAATTCCATAAAATGAAAATTCTGACACTTAAAAATTTGGTTCACTCAAAATTCTGATAAATGAAAATTCTGCTAATTGGTAATTCGTTCAAATAGAAATTTTATTTATTAAAAATTTAGTTTTGTAGAAATTTTGTTAAATAAAACTCTGCTTAAATAAATATTATTCATTGCGTTTCAAAGTATCTCAATTTCTTCTGATAAGATGTCTAGTAGCAAATATGAGACATCCGTTTTCTCAATAAGGCGCAGTTGTTACAATGAATGGCAAAATGCCAAACATGGGCTAAATTTAATAAACACATAATAAATCAATCTTGAAAGGAATTTAACCTCGCAAACTGTTTATCGGCGTATAAAATAAACCACAAAGCAACGATAAAATGTCTCTTAAAGAGAAGAAATAATTGAGTAAAGTATAATATATAAATGATTAAGTACCAACAGCGCGCTAATTCAATCTTCTATAATGAAGGTCAGTATAGAGAAGTCATTTTCCAATTTTTCTCAGCCAGTGAATAAATAAAGTCGAGCTCATAAATCGATACGTTCTAAAAGTGTCTTATAGGTGTGTCTGTGGCAGAGACTCAGTGCGTGCGTTTTACTTTGAAATCATTAAATGAAATCACACGGGAGTGGCACACACACGATAAAAGGGGGCAGAAGAAGAAAAAGGAAATGAACGTGACGATGTTCTAGAGAAGAGTTGTCGTCGTCGTTATATGCTGGTGAAGATCACAAACGTTAATGATCAGCAATTTGTTGAAAACATTTTTTTTAATATTCATCTATTAAACAATTTAAAACTAAAATTTCCTGGGCAAGCAATTTTATATTTTTTGTGCTGGTTTAACATTTTTTTTAAATTGTTGAACATGAAATCGTTAGCAATATTCGTCGCCGTTGCATTGATATACTTTTCCAGGCCTGCAGAAGTATATTTACAAGCGCACTCGTGAACCGTCTAATCGATTCCAACGATATCAGACAACCTGATTTACCGGTTTTCATCCGGGAATGACTTCGCGACCGTTCCGATTGCACGCACATATTACGATAATATCAGACAATTATTATTCATCGCTATTCGTCTCGCGAGCAAGATTTCGATCGAATCACTGAGCTATAAAGCTCACATCAACCCACGTTTTTGAATTTTCTTTTTTTTTACCTTATTTTTGTGCTCTCTTCAGAATATAAATACGCTTTCATGTCGATGACATGAGTCTACTATATATAAGAAATTAACGCGGTTTCGTTCGACGTCCCATCGATCAAATATTAATTCCCTGATAAATTAAAAAGAGATTAAAAGCATTATGGAATTATCAGAGCAAACTGCTTTACACTTTTTTTATCAAGTTATTTATTCTTACATCGCGTGATAATAATTCTCTACCAAATTTATTTATTATTTACCCTCTTTTTTTATTTTCCACGTGTATATATAGCAACGTTACATTTGTTAATTTAATTTATTATTCTTTATTTTCAAACGCAAATAATTTTATTCTATATTTACTTCAATGTTTTAAATAGGTACTACTGATTTAAATATTAAACAATTTTGTAAAGATTTTTAAATTACCCGATAATTGAAGCAATACATTGTATAGTAGGTCTTTAATAATTCCCGAACAAAAAAAAGAGAAAGTTACTAATAAAATAGAAAATAATGGAATTTTAAATAATGTTTAATCGCAGAAACGACATTCATTGCCTTTTGAACATAAAAAATTTGTAAACCAACATTTCGAATTATTTCAGAATATTTTTTACCTTTGAAAAATAATAACAACAATATAACAAATAAGTCTAATTAATAACATCGTCTTCTTTTCGTAATTGATTATATAATTTAACAGAATTGAGAACGATTTATTTGGAAATTTTGAATAAATACGATGTGTCGTATCTAATAATTAAATATTTGTAAAACAGGGAATTTCTTGGACGGGCAACTAATCAAATCAATAAATGTAACGTTAGCTAATGATCGTGTAGTCATTTGTTTCATTCCAGTTCGTATATATCTATAATAGAGTGAGGCACAAACGTGATTATAACTTGGAACAAGAATAATAGTCGTGTCTACCTGTTGCGAAAATAAGGCATCGATCATGATTTTAATACCTTAAGGAACGAAAAAGGGAGACAAGAAAAGGAAGATTTTACTTTTCCTTACATCTCTTCCAATGTATGAAAAAATTAATTATTTTTGAAAAACTGTCACTCACTGGAGAAATAAACTTTTCAACGTTGACAACTGATCTCCCCTTAATTCAAAAACAGAAGGCATATTTTGAATTTTGTACCAAGCAAAAATTTCCAGCTGACGAAATTTTTTTGTTGTCAGTTAACGTGAATTGACGTTGGCTTGCAATAATTTAAAAATTTGAATCTGAAATTGACGTTGCCACTCTACGCCGGAAGTTATTCGTTTAAACTGTCAATTTGTTTGCATAATTATGTTTTACGCCATGGAAAGAAATAATGAGTGATCAATAATTGAGTATGACAGCTCGCAATAGATAGGTGGAAAATTCTTTTATAGACCGAACAAAAAGCTCTTTTATTTGCCTTTGAAGGCCTTTAAAATTGCAGCGAGTCAACGAACACTAAAAAAAACCTATACTTGTAATCGTTCGATGCCTTTCCGTCATGCGAGTAACGTCCGAACGGTGCATATCCCCCATTATTCGGATAATAGATTTGCTGTCGGCTATGCAATTTCACCTTGTTTACGATCTCCACGAGCTGAAGGTTTTTGAAAAGATGCTTGGAAGTCTCAATACCTTTTCACCAATTCAAGAGTGGGAGCCCAAGGCAAAGAAAAGGCCGGCCGTGTTGTCAGTCCCAACCACTGACTTTCAAACACTGCGGTCGAAGGCAGGGAAAACTTAGCAAGAGGGACGTACGGTGACCTCGAGATGTTTTATGAACGCTTCCCAAACGCCGGGTGCATTTGAAAATGGTAAAGTGCCCGATGAATCTGACTTTTAAAAGAAGCGAAACACATTCCCTCTACAATGTATGTTCTATAGCTGCACATGCACTATAAGGTATGTATATAAAAGATACATAAAATACACGTAAACCGTTTCCATAAAATTAGATGTTTACTTTATACACTTTTCCAGGAAAAGATTTATAGTTAAATTTTTATTTATAGTTAACAAGTATTCGAAAGAGGAAAATACTCCTGAAAACATTAATCATTTACTAAATTCTCCATGCAAATGTCAATTTGATTGCTCTAGTACTGTTGTATGACAGTATCTTTTTTGTAGATTAACTGACACGCTAACGCATGTTTTTTCCACAGAATTTACAATACATGATGGAAAGTATGTACGAGAAACGATCAGATACTAAATTCTCATTAAAGAGTGAATCATCAGATGTGTAGAATTTGTAATAGAAGAAACTAAGGTCTAATACTATAATTGGGTCATATAGTAGTTGTCCTGAAGAAACATCCCAGTGGGCAGGAGGACATGGGTCGTCTTTAGGACATTTATGTCCGTTCAAAGAATGCTCTAAACGGACATGGACGTCCCTTGCCCACTGGGAATATCAACATTCAACTTTTAGGATATTTGGAGTTAAAATTCATTAAACATCCGCAGTGTTGAAGAAGTGATATCCAAACTTGAAAGATATTTATCATTGAAAGCACTTTAGAGAACTGACGATGTCCAATTCCAAACATTATTAGGGCGAAGAAGAAATGTTACAACTTCTGTTGCAGATACAGTACGTGAACATACACTCCTAGAGCACCTGAACTTGCAGCAACATTTCGGAAATGTTCGAAATCTTGCAAGTTCAGGTGCTGGAGGTTTGAAGATCCGTAAAATGTTCCGGAGATATCAAAATAGCCAAAAGTTAGCAGATATTCTCTGGATGTCCTGAATACTCTTGTGCTGTGAGAGTACTAAAACAATACACAGCCCTTACAGCATCCGGATATTTCAGGACATCCTTCGGACGTCTTAGGGATATCAATAGGCCAACGGAAATTAGGATATCTCTAGGATGTCCTCAGGATATCTCTAGGATGTCCTCAGGATATCTATGGATATCCTGTTGCTTGGATATCCATAAGACGTCCGTCAGATATCCTCAATATTCCTTGCTGTGAGGGAGTTGTCTATGATGAAAAATCATCAGCCTTCACAAGATGATTGATCTATTTAACGTAGATGAGTGCGGGAACTTCTCTGGTTCTAAATAAGAACTCTTCTTATCTTCTTATGGTCACATCTTTCAAAGGAAAAAATCTACACAAAAAAACTTACCACTCGCGACGCGACGCTTTTAAGTTGCCGACACTTTTAATGTGATCCAGGGTTAACGGCTCCAGAGCACTAATGTTTCTTAAGCAAATGAACCTCCAAATACACAGTACTGACAAGCACTCACTCTGTCACTCACTTCACTATGCACTTGTCCCTCGTGTTGGACAAGCGTCCAATTTAAATTTCACTTCGTATCCTTTCTTGTACGTGTCCTCACCAATCAGTGAAGTCTTCGTTTAACTTCACATGAAGATTTCACCTCAGACTTAAAACACTTATAATAATCCAAGAGAAGAGTGTTAAGATATATTCCAAATAGAGCAACATATATCCACTCACGACCGAAAGATGACAACGATTTCTTCTGTTATAAACAGACGTTCTAACACTTTTGAGTTGATTTCCCAAAAATTGGAGTAATATCTAATTATTCCAAAGGGTCCTCAGGAAATATAAAATCCAATGTATTCTTCTGTGGGGAAAATTTCATGAAAGGTGTTGCGCTTTCGTAAAATAAAATTTCACCCCCATAAATAATTACAGAACCACGATAAAAAAAGGCTAACCGTACGGTACGGCTCTTGCCTACAGACTGAATACCCAACGCGCAGGCAATGCGACCTGAGGCCGGGATACGACTGGTTTCTGTTCGATTCCCCTTCTACATCGTCTCCCACTCGCAGAACTGCGTTCCGACCCTTCACAGCTCGAACCCTCGTCCTATTCTCAACCCCCAAAGCTTTTTTGCCCTTATAGCCATCGTGGCACTCGGCCCTTTTGAGTGCGGATTTAAAACCCAAACACCATGCGAACGTTCTTTGTACGCGGTATTACATTCCGCCATCTTTTCATTTTCTTAACTCCTTGATGGGCACATTTTTTTCAACTCGAATTCACATACTAAATGAGTAAAGGGGCAAATGAAGTAAACTTTCATGTAGGGGTGAAAAAAAGGATACGCTTTAACTGTGGTATTGTTCGTGACTGCAGAGTTGTCAAAATATCCGAAAATTGATTTTCAAATTCAATTAACTGGACGGCGCTAACTTGTATGTCGAATTAAACGAGAATGAATTTCGGGTATCTGAAAAATATCTTGATATTTTGACAACTTCTGAAGGACATGTTTGGCTGACATCCATCAAATATCTATTCAATATCCGTAAAGATATTCCACAATTTTTTCTTAAGACATCTGTTTGCTGATATTTTTTATGTACGATATATTTATATTAATTAAAATAGCTTCTCACAGCACATATAGATAATTAGGATATCATTAAAATTGTTGAATTTTAGATCTAAACTGACAAATCCAACATTACTTAGATGTCCACAGAATATTTTTCCTCAAAACATGTGACGCGATCTGAAGAAAGGGACCTTAGAAGCAAAATTTTTTAGGTTAAGTTTGTAATTTTTGAAGTAAAAATACAGAAAGAGGATCAACTATTTATACAAACCATTGATTGATGTTTAAGTCTTTATTATATCCGAAATATGCAATAAAAACTGATTTTAATTTTACATAATTAAAAAGGAACTTTTAATCAAGATTAATCTATCACAAACATAACCTATAATTTGTTTGCTTCTAAGGTCCCTTTCTGCAGATCGTGTCACACATATTTTTCCAGAGCGACATCCTGAATATCCCTGTGATGTCCATAGGGATATCTTTTGGCTAGCGACGGTTTAGATATCCCAGAGACATCCTTAGATAGCCTAAAGATATTTTAACCGCTTAAAGCGAAAAAATATCCCCAGGACATCCCAGGGATATTCTGAAATATCCAGTGCTGTGAGGGTTGAATATCCGCATGTGCAGTGAGAATTTATACATTATCTATTACACATACCTTAATGATTTAATAATTTTTTCATTTTTATAAACTTTCGTTATACTTTATGCATCAAAAGTATCATAACACAAGGATATTCAGGATATCCAAGAGACACTCACGGATATACATGCGATATCCTGAATGAGGGTTAAAATTTATAATTTCAAATTCAAGCTTAAATATTTATACATCTCCTATTGAATAAATTACTAATGAACATCCTTCCTTCACAGCATCGGGAATTCTATGGATATTCCTGGGACGTCCTATGGATATCTTTTAGCTTCTGGCGGTTTGGATATCCCTGGGATATCCCAGGGATATCCAAACCGCCGAAAGCTAAAAGATATTCATAATATCCCGATGCTGTATGGGTTATAAGACGCTTTCCTCGCAGCACCGCATTTGTTAGGATATCCTTGGGTCGTCCTGGGGATATCTTTTTTCTTCCGGCGGTTTGGATGTCCCAACGATATCGTATGGATATCCATGGTGGTCCCTGGGATATCCTAGGGATATCCATGGTGGTCCTAAGGATATCCAAACCGCCGAAAGAAAAAAATATCCCTAGGACGACCAAGGGATATCCTGAATATAAAATTTAAAATTGATTATAATTTTAAGTAACTCTCTGACAATAACCTGATAAGAATTCTTGATATCCTATAATTCTCGTCTCTCGGAAATTAATATTATCCTGATAACACAAACATATTTAGGATATACCCCCAGGTAGAAAAATGTCTCAGTAAAACTGGCTTCTTTCCAGTATCTGTCGAGTTGAGAGCGAGTTTTACTTGACAAGATAATTTGGCCAGTCCTGAACAAGTGACTGGACAGTTTCACTAGACAGAAAAACTTGTCCTTTCTGATCAGTACTTCTGTCAAGTCACTGACCAGAAAATCTGATCATAATCGTAGTAAGAACTTTTTCTCAGACACTGTCCAGTCATTGATTGGAAAAATTAGTTTAAAATCCACTTCAAAAAACTGGTCCACTACTGGTCAGAAAAACTTGATAAATTTTATTAAGAGAATTTTTTTAAAGTTTCTAAAGTCTCTAGTCAGAAAATCTTGTTGCAATCGAAATAAGAATTATTATTTCACTGAATATAGAGAAAATTATAACCAAAAATCACATACGGATCACTTTATAAAAGTTGATCTAACAGAAAAAGTAAGAAATCGTCAAATATTTTATATTTTGTAGTCATATTTTTAGTCGACTGTTAGAATTATAAGGTGAGAAATTTTTTTTTTTATATTAAATTATAAGTATTTTCTGTCCAGTTTGTCTGGCCAGTGACTGATCACAAATTCTGGTCACAATCAGAATATTTCTTAAACTGGTATCTAATATAAATTACCATCGAGTCACCGTGGCTGCTGGTAACTCACATGCATCGTGTCTCCAGGTCTAGGGTTCGATCCCACATGCGTGCGAATTTTTCATTCTTAGATTTAAGTGTTATTGATAGTGTAATTGTTCATTAGTCTTAAATATTTAAATAAACAAAAAAATATAAATAAATAATTATAAATAAGATAACAAAAGCCAGCAAGAATTATATTTTATTCTAGATTTTGATCGGATAACTATCCAGTTACTGGCCAATTACTTGTCAGTCACTGGCCAGATAATCTAACCAGTGACTTCAAAGAGAGCGCGTTACATTTTAAACCAGTCACTTGTCAGATTTTCTGGCCAGGCACTGACCAGCATCTAGAAAAACTCCCCAGTGACTGGTCAATACTGAGTTGAAATTTCTACCTGGGACA
>JUFY01029966.1:0-49449 GCA_001855655.1 Leptopilina clavipes | reverse complement strand
TAAAATTTGTCGACAAAAATAGGTTGCTTTCTTGAGTACCCCATCTTGCCCGCCGGTGGGGCAAGATGGGGAGATTTGCAATGTTTTACTTATTGTTAATTTTATGCTTTTTTAAGTAACAGATGTGCTTTATACGCCTTTATTTCGACAGACTGATTCCCAAAGATGATTATTAAAAGAAAAAATAAAATATTTATTCGATAATTTTCGTTTTATTGCGCTTTGAACCTTAAGTACCCCGTCTTGCCCCACTCTCCCCTATATGGAAATTATTGATTCTAAAGCGTCCGCTTCATTTGAATCTTGACTGATATTTTGCTTCTGAAATCAGTGAAAAATTATTGATTTTCAGTAAAAAGAATATAACTGATCTCTCTAATTCTGAATTAGTGAAAAATCGTTCACTGAGGAGTAGAATTTTACTATTTCATTTAGTAGTTCTAATGTTTTTTTTATAAAGTTTTCGTAGAAAATTACTAAAAATTAGTATAAAAATTTCTACTAATTTGAATTGGTGGATGACTTTTCACTAATTAAGATTTCGAGAGTTCAATGAAAAAATTAGCAATTGTAAAAAATGACTGAAGAATTAGTCAAATTTGATTAATTTGATCAGTTAATAAAAATTGACTAATATAGGATTTATACAGATAGGATTTTTGACTCAATGATCAGTATAAATATAACTATATTTGAATCGCAGTGTTTGTAAAATATTTATTTTCAACTACGATTCAAAATTTAAAGTGCTGCTGTGAAATTAGTTTATTTTAAAATTATTTTCTTGATTTTTTTCCCCCTACTTTCTCTTTTTGTCTTTCTGTGTTTCTCTCCCGTTTCTCATTTGTCCTCTCTCAACTATTGCCCTTCGTGAAGTGAGAGGAGAGCCTGTTGAGCTTTCTGTCAGTGAGATTTTACCGGGAGAGAGAGCTCGAGCCAGTATAGCCAGCTTTGGTAACACAAGAACGTAAAACGAGCGATGGATGGATGGACCGGAGGACGGACGGACAGACGCAACGACGAACCCATGGCTCTCTCTGCCGGTTCTGTATATTTATTGATTGCCACCTCACTTCACCTACCCCTGGACTCGGTCTGCGACAACTCGCCTCCCTCGCCTCCATCCCCTTCACTGCCCATCTCGTAAACTCTCCTCTTTTATACAAACCACCCCCTTTACCTTCTCTCTCTCTCTCTCTCTTGTAAACTCTCATTTCGTCGTCCTTCAATGTTTCCAGGTTTTAGAATTTTGTCCCTTTGACGATTACTCGCACGGAGAATAAAAAAAGAAAACCAGGGTGAAAAGGGAATATCGCAATTGTCCCTTTTCAAATCTAGGTGAAATTTATTCAGACACTAATAATAAGAGGTTCGTTATTTTTTCCGCCCTTTTGTGCCTTTTCTCGTGCTTATCGCTTTTTGAAAAAAGGAAAATTAATCAAATGTTCAATTATTATTAAAGGAATTTGCAAATATTTATCTAACTACAACTTACTTTTACTACTGTATCTATAAAAATTGAATTAAAACATTTTCGTCTGACTATAATTTACTTTTACTACTGAAACTAAAATTAGAAGGATTTTAAATATTTTCGTCTGACTATAACTTACTTTTAACACTTAAATATTAAAATTGGGAGTATTTTCACAAATTTGTCTGACTATAACTTACTTTTACTACTGACAATGAAATTTCAAGGATTTAAAATTTTTGTCTGACTATAATTTACTTTTACTACTGAAACTAAAATTACAAGGATTTTGAATATTTTCGTATGACTATAACTTACTTTTAAGTTTTAACACTTAAATATAAATATTTGAAGTATTTTCACAAATTTGTCTGACTATAACTTACTTTTACTACTGAAAATGAAATTTAATGGATTTTAAATATTTTTGTCTGACTATAACTAACTTTATCTACTGAAACTGAAATTACAAATTATTTAAATATGTTTGTCTGACTATAACTTTCCATTACCACTTAAATATTCAAATAAGAAGAAAATTTACAAATTTGTCTGTCTATAACTTACTTTTACTACTGAAACTGAAATTTCGAGGATTTTAAATATGTTTGTCTGACTATAACTTATTTTTACCACTTACATACTAAAATTTAAAGTATTTTCAAAAATTTGTCTGGCCGTAACTTACTTTTACTACTGAAACTAAAATTACAAAGATTTTAAAGTTTTTTGTCTGACTATAACATTCTTTTACCACTTAAATTTTAAAATTGGAAGTATTTTCACAAATTTGTCTGACTGCAACTTACGTTTACTACTGAAATTGAAAGTACAAGCATTTTGAATATTTCTGTCTGACTATAACTTACTTTTACCACTGAAACTAAAATTACAATGATTTTGAACTTTTTTGTCTGACTATAACTTACTTTTACTACTGTAACTGAAATTTCAAGGATTTTGAATATTTCTGTCTGACTATAACTTATTTTTACCACTTTCATCCTAAAATTTGAAGTATTTTCAAAAATTTGTCTGACCGTAACTTAATTCTACTACTGAAACTAAAATCACAAAGATTTTAAATTTTTTCCCTGACTAGAACTTTCTTTTACCACTTAAATTTTAAAATTAGAAGAATTTTCAAAAATTTGTTTACCACAACGACTGCATCACTAAAATGTAAAATTAAAATATTTTTGCCTGACTGTAACTTACCTTTACTACTGCAGGATTTATAATTAACTTATTTTCGTCCGATTATGACTTACTTTTACTACGCCATCGCTAAATTAACAATTAAAAATGTTTTGTCTGGCCCAAACTTTACTTATACCACTGCCACAGAAATATTAATAAATAATTAATAAATAAGTAATTAATAATTTATTTTATTCTTGTTGTCGTTTTTTTTTTTATTTGAAATATGTCCCATATTTATTAAATACCATGAAAAAATGTTTGCTTGCGCGCATTATTAATAAAGGTGAAATTATTTATTCAGTCGCTTAACTGAAAATTTTTCAAATTTTCAAGCCTTCAACGCACTTTTATTTTTGTAAAGAGATTTCATTGTATAAAGATTTAATTTTTATTAATGAAAACATTATAAGCCTTTTTTGCATAAGCTTGATATAATCTAGGGGATTATTTTTTAATTTAAAATATGATGCTCGTTTCGTAAATGTTTCCGTTGACTCTCATGTATATATAGCACAAATTTCTTTCATAAAAAAATAATATAGTTGTTTTAATATACGAGACCCCCTAGAAATTCCGACATACTTTTATTATACTAATTGTTTCTCTTTTTTTAAAAAAAAAAAGAAAAAAATTTTTTTTAAAAGAGAGAAAGGGATAATTATTATTATATAATAATTCTTATAATTATAATAATTACAATTTTTTATAATTTTGCATATGTTGGGAATGTTATTATTGTTGGATAAATAGCCTTTATGGGCAATATTAATTATCACTAGTTACTTATTTATATGGTAATTATTCTTATTAATTAAAATTCTTTTTGGACAGAATCGAATTAAAAACGAAACGATATTATTGCACTGTATCTGTGATTTCATTATATAATTTATAAATGAAGATGAGAAGCTTCTGTTTTAGAGAAAACTTTATCTTGACAACTGACTCTAGATTTTGCTAAAACTTAAATTATGTTTGGAAAAGATGGTCTCTTTGCGTACCATCAGAGATCACAAGATTAATGCTAATGACTTCAACTCTAACGAATACAACGATTCTTCCTCGCTTTGTATTTTAAAATAATCGCTCCTTTGATTTTTCGAAATAATTGTCGAGTCAGAGAGAGAGAAAAAGCTCTAAAGTATCCACAATAATTATTTCGAAAACAACTTTAAAAGCGATAATAGAATTTTTTTTAATGTGCGAATTAAATTAATTTCTTTTTAGTAAATCTGAATCTTAGCTTAGTTCAAAGAAATATTGTTTCTTTTAAATTTTTGTTAATAATTAAATATAAATACGTTCCCGAATTCTTCTTTTTTAGTTTCTTCATAGAATATTTTTTTTTTATTATTCATTTTACTTTCCAGCCATTGCTACTAGTCTTTTGCTTCTGAACTTCTATTCGTGGGAATCGAATGTCACATTCTCCTTTTTTTACTTTTTCCCAATTCTCAAAGGGATTTAATTTGAGGCAATGTGTATATACACTGCAAATCTCATAAAATGGCGATATTTCAAATTTTTTATTCAATTCTTTCTTTAAAAGTGAATTTTTTTCTCAAATAAAAATATCTATTTGTACTTAATGTAATTGAATTTCGATTTTACTTGGGGAAAAAAAGAAAGAAACATTTTTTCAATGAAAAATAATTAGGTAATTAAATGTTTCTGAATTATTTTTATTTTATTAATTTATTATAGGATTATATTATTTAAAAATAATTATTATTCGAATCAATTAAATAGTTGGAAAAATAATTTATTTGTTTCAAATACAAAAATTATTGATTCAAATACTGTTGAAGTATTTTAATGTTAATTAATATTATCAATTAATTACTATTATTTGATAATAGTCAAATAAACGATTATTTGAATCAAATAAATTTTCTTTTCACCGTACTAGTTGCACGTGTTTTGTTACTCTATTTTTCGTAATCAGTGAGACGAAAATAGTTGAGAATGAGATATGTACATCAATCATCGTTTAAATTATAAATGACTTCAATTATTATTTTTCGACTCTTGAGATTTGCCTCATTTATCTATCATATTTTTTTTTTAATACAAAATGATCCTCATGTTTAATCCTAAAAAAAAAATTTTTTCCCTTTTCATTTTTTTTTAACAACAAGGAAATAATTATAATTAATTAAAAAAAAAAAATTTTAAGTGGTTCGGAATATAATTTTGATATACACACGTAAAATATTAATATTTATTATACAGTGAATAAAATAACTAAATATTGATTTTACAGTGCGATATTATATTTGCATTGATTTCGCGGTTAAATTGATAATTTTACTGATTAATCGCATTTATTTTTTTATCAATTGCAATCAATTCTGCGTACTCATTAGCTGTTTTTAATGAAATTCCAATGCGTTTGTAATTTTAAGAATAACAACAACTGCGATAAAAAATTAATGGAAAATCAAAAAAGTTATGTCAATTCGTTATCATTTCTATTATTTTACTTATGGTTCTGATGATTTATGCATCTCTTGCTCTTTTTGTGTTGTCAAATTGTCTCTCATTTTTTTTAATAAACACAGGAAATCCTATATTATTTTTATTTAAAAAAATCATTTTTAACAAATCTTTTAAAAACTGTTTTTACTCTCTTTAAAGGGGTTTTTCATTTTTTAAAAGCGTTTTTACTTTTCTAAATGGTGTTTTTAGTTTTCAGTAGTTTTTTTTATGGAGAAAAACACTTAAAATATTACAATAAAATTTTAACGACAGTAGCCGGGCGAAACAGGTTAGTTTCTTTTTTTTCAAATATTTATAAAAGACAAATAAAAGTAGTGATGTCAAAAAAAAAGAAATAATTTTTTTTTAGTAAAACGTGTAGACTGGCGATTAAAAGTTTTTCTTCTCTGTGTACCTTAAGAGTTTCGGTTTGTATAAAATAGAAAAAATTTGACAAAAAAAAAAATTAGAAAAAGAAAAAACGGGCAATCATTGCTCTCGAGAGAAATGAAAAACGAAAGGGGACAAAGTACTGCTGTTTTATCGATTACTTTAGATTTAAAGAGCAAAAAAAAAACTCACACACACAAATTAATTTCATCCTTGCAATTTACTTTTATGAGGAGAAAAAAATTTCTTATGAAATATTTATTTTTATCATCAGAAAAAAATATTTATAAAAATCCCTTTTCTTTTTCCATTTAAAAATTAAGAAATACTTTTTCACCAAAAAAAAAACAAACAAAAAATCATTTTTTTTTTTGCTAAAATCCTCTTTTATCTGTTCTCATTTTTTTCGTATTATTTCAAGACAATTGGAATTTTTAGATGAAAAAATAATACTAATTGTGATTTATTCTCTCAATGTTCAATTTCGGTTAATTTTCTGCGAAGAAAGAAAGGTTAATTTATCGAATTACAGTGAAAGTCCCGATTGAATCGATTTTATTCTTCTCAACTGTTAATAAAAGTCAAATGAAACTTTTATAGAAAGTTTGACTTGTCTTTTAATTATACATCACTTAGTCAAAGTTTTTATCATAAAAAAATATAAGTACATTCCCAATTCATTAATTCTTTCTTTTTTTTATCTCTCTATGCTCCAGTTTTTTCAAATTCAATTTTCCTTTTCAAATTGAATCTTAATTTTTACTAAACAGAAGAAAAATACTTATTGAACTTTAATCCCACTAATGCAGAAAACCTAGAAAATGAAACAAAAAAAATGTTCCACTTTTATTTCCATTTTCTCGAAGTGAGTAATAATTCATGAAATAACACGTTTCTACATAATTGAAAGTATTCTATATATTGATTGTATATTGTCCTATATATATATATATATATTTGAGTCATTGATCAGAAAGTCTGAATGAATGATAAATGATTACAAACACAATTGCGTGGGAAGATGATTTCGAAAAACAGGAAACGAAAAACAGTTTTGAAATATTTTCGCTTTTAGAATATGAAAATTTTTTCCTAATCCTTTGTAGCACTGGAAAAAAATTTATTTAATTCAAAATAATTGATTACTTGTCTATCGAATAAATATTTATTTGAACTAAATAATTTTCAAGTCAGAGTTTTAAGAAAAATTATTTTTTCCATTTTATTTATTATTTAATTTAATATTTAATTTAGTCTAAGAAATTTTATATCAAAGTCTAATTGAACCAATAATTTTTGTATTTGGAACAAATGACATTTAATTGACTCGAATAAAAATTATCTAAATAAATATTTACATTGTTAATGTAAAAAATTTTTTCAGTGCGGAATTTGAATTAAAATAACATAATTCTTTACCTACAATTTTTCTATTTCTTCAAAAGAAATATGTATTGAATTTAGAGAATTGGAGTTTTATATTGGAATTTTATTGGATAAATAAATAAATAATTTATAATATATAATAAATAATAAATAAATTATTTATTTATTTATTGGAATTTTATATAATGTACGATGTAGTGTAATTTTGGTTTGATTTGATTTGATTAGATAATAACAACAGAGATTTTAAAAAATAGGTGAAATTTTCTTTAAATTCTTGTCCCCTTTTTTTTTTTATCGTGTTTAATAGTTGAACCCCTGGCCCAACTCCAACAACCCTCGCACACAAGTTCTTCGACTAAAGCAAGCAGCGATCGATTTAATAACACACACATCAGCCATTTTCCTCTAACTCTCTCCGTAAACCAAACGCCTTCGATTCTATGATGCTAAAGTAACATGGACATATAATAGTGTTTCATACATTTTCTATAACTGTTACCCTCATCTTTATGTATATGTATTCTTTTCACACGCATCCTTACACAATAACCATTTCAAGATAGTGGAGAAAGCCATACACATGAAGCAAAGTGAAAGGAAGCCTTTTATAATTGAAGAATTAGAGTGTGCCCACATTTTTTTTTTATATTTACGACTCTCAATACAATCTTATATATGTAATTTATATTTATTTATACTTTTTATTTCCTTTTAACTTCGATAAGATTTTTCCTCTTTCCATAGCGTTTTTCTTATTCAATTACTCAATTGATTTTTTTTATACTCCTTTTCTTATTCTTTTTGGAAAATTTTTCTTTTCTTTCCTTTTCGTTCTTTTTTTTTATTATAATAATGATTAAAATAAAAATTTTTCTTTTCGCTCTTTTTTGTTAATAAATAATAAAGATTTTTCTTGTTTTACTTCTTTTTTGCTTTTCTGTTTTGTTATTTAAATAATTATTAATAAAATATTTTCCTTTTTTTTTTGCTTCTTTTTTTCTTTTCTTTTTTTATTTTAAATAATTTTTAAAATAATAAAGATTTTCCTTTTTTTGCTTCTTTTTTTGTTGTTTAAATAATAATTATAAAAATAAAGCTGATCGTATATAAATAGAATGAAAGTTTGCACTTTTTAGAGATTAGCATTTTTATTATCATTTGTTATTATATATATAAAAAGTAATTCGCCTCAAAGGGAAGTAAAATTCAATTCACGAATTGACAGTCACGATTTATGAAATGGATAGTAGATCCAACATTTTTCCCTCTCTGAAATGATACTCACTGGGTGAATATCACGATCACACGCAATGTCTGGAGTCTAATCGAATCGATTACACCAAGTCTCATATAATTCAAACCTTTCAGAATCAAAATGAATCTTCAAAAACCAGTTGGAGCTCTGAAAAATGATTCTAAATTATTATTATCCGATAAAATTTTCCTTGCGGAAAATGAACATTTTTCTTCAATTTATTTCCCAAATTATAATAAATTAATCCATATTATGGTCCATATTTTTTTTTTTAGAAAATACAAACAATAGAAAAAAAATTATCTAATTTTAATTGAAACAAACAGTAAATAAGAATTTTTTTTTCTGATGGTTTCATATAAATTTTTGAAATCGTTATTGTTGGAAAAAAAGAAGGGAATGTGATTTTATGCACCCTTCGGTCTCATGTCCCTCCGAGTGTGGTTAAACTTTGTAAATCTTCTAGGCTCGATCGATGTTATTCTACTTTCGTGTCCCTCAATATTCCCTTTGTCTATGTATGCCTCTGTCTATATCTTTTTTTTTTCATCATCCATTGCCTATAATGTAGATACATATATATGTGTATGTATCGATTTTCATGCTTTCCATACAGTATAAAGCTCGTTGGGAGTTTAACTTCTAACCAGCAAAACTACTTGCAGAATTGAGCAAGTTTAATGTTTTCCGGAAACATATATATATATAACTGACAGCACGAGTTCACGAGGTCACAAGGTCACCTTCAATATTCGAAAACTTGTCAAAAAGTTCAATGCTTTTTGGAAAGTCGTTGCCCTTTTTGGACAATGAATTTAGAAGGTCTTTCAATTTTTATACAATTAGCATTTTTCCTATTACTTCTTTTTTTGCCATTCTTCTTCATTTTCTTCTTCTTCTTCTTATTTTTAAATTGGTATAAGAAAAAAGATATTATTTCGTTTTTTATTTTTTTTTTTTGCCATTTATTTAGAATTAGGAAAAAAATTGTTCTAATTGGATGTGAAATTTATTTTTCCAGCGTACTGGCCGAGAGGTGACAGCACAGCGTCATCACTTTTTGGAGGAATGCCTGGAGGTTATGGCCTGGGGGCGCATCATTTGCCCTCGGCTTATGCCATTTTGGGTCGAGGTGGTTCTGCTCCTGGTTTTGGTGGTCATACACCAACTTCCGCACCACCTCCACCTCCTTATTCACACAGCAGTCTTGGGACCCTCAGTGTTGCTGCCAGTCAAGCTGCGAGCCTAGGTAATTTATCTTCATTTCAATTAATTTCTTTTTCCATTTTAAAATTAAGAAATACTTTTTCTCAAAAAAACAAAAAAAAATTCTTTTTCTGCTAAAATCCTTTTTTATCTGTTATCTTTTTTCTTTGTAGGTATTAATCCTGCGAGCGCAGCTTGGTGGACAATGGCTTCGCACTTGGCTGCGCAGGACTACCTCGCGAGGTTACAAGGAGCCGCAGGACTTTCAGGGTTTCCACCTAGTGCAGAAAGCCTTCTACCTCCTTATCCCACTTCTTTACTTAATCCATCGTCCCTATCCTCTCACAAGTCCAGTAAGTGTGAGTATTTTTCAGAATCACAAATCGTCATTTTTTGTTTGAAAAAAAGGCTCAAGAATGAATTATAATAATTGACTAAATTCGAGAAAAATTTTTGGATTAGAATTTAGAAATTGTGATTGATAATTATTTTTACAGCTAAGTCAAGTAAGAGTCACAAGACTCCAACAAGCAGTAGTAGTTCAACGACTCATAGTCTGACAAATACTCTGACAGTAACAAGTCAGGCTCCGATTACGACTACTCATCACAGTACTTCTTCGACGAGCAGTACAACAAATTCGCAACCGAATGTCGTTAGGTAAGGAAATCATTTTCTTTTATTTTTACTATTTGACTTGATGAAAATCAGTTTTATTATTGTTCATTATTATTATTTAAACGCTGCTTGGCAATTCCAGTTCTGCGAAGGAGGGAAGGTAATTGCCTTGAAAATCATTAGCAGAAAAATTAGTTTAGGAATTAATTTTTCATGTCATTGATGATCGACTATTATGTTTTTCTTTTCAGTGATCCTAGCAGTATACTGGGTGGCGTTCGCTTGCCGCCAGACACGGAAATTATCAAGTATACGTCGAGTATTGTTGGTCCAAAAATTCCCGGAACGACGAATCGGGGCAGGAAGAAAACGATATCACTTGACTCGCCGAGTGTCAGCGTTCATGGTCCATCTGGTCCAGGATTATCTGGACATCAAACCAACACCCCGGCATCTTTGATGATAGAGGCAAGAAAATTCAATCGCACTCCGGTAGGACTTTTTTCCCCAAATTTTAATTTTATCATTTTTACGAGATTTTTATTAAACAATTTTTCGTTTCGATGTGATTTGATTTTAACCTGATGATTAATTTTCAGAATGAATCGAACGAGTACAGAGATTCCGCGGACAGAGTTGAACTTATTAAACTGCCGGCGCATTCGACTAATGGTTCCATTCTTTCGGCTCCAACATACACGACTAGCAATGCAAGCAGTGCAAATGATGCGGACACACCTTTAAATCTTTCCTTGAAACCTTCCTCGACGAGTAGCAGTTCACCAAACGCTAGTAGTCAACCCCTTACTCAACTCAGTAATCTGAGTCAATCGCTACTCGCTTCTGATCGAACATGTAAGTAAAGAATACGAATTTTCCCCTTTCATTTCATCATATTTTCATCACTGGGAAGCGGAGAATTTTTAATCTTAACTTTCCCTATATAAATTATAAATACAATTTCAGGTTTGATAATCATTTCCGTTTAGTTTAGTTTTTTTTTTTCGAAGTGAAACGAAAGCTTATCGTAACAAAGTGTCATCATCATTCATCGACAACATAAAACACGGAAAAAAAACCATCACAATCATGCAATACTAATACTCTCGACAGAATTTTAATTACACAAAAAAATGTTTCCTTCCGCAACAGATTGTAATCTAAATAATTCGTATGCAGCGAGGCGAAAACCGGGACCCAAGCCGAGAAGAGTGCCGCAGAATTCAATGCCGGTACCGCCATCGCCGTCGCCATCGTTGGCGCAATTATTTGCAGCCGCTGATTCACCATCGCGACCAAGCAGCGGCAGTGAGGAAAGTGAGAGTCCAAGTGCAACGCATCACAAGGATGGACGACCAAGGAATCTTGGTCGCGGAGTATCGAAGCCAAAAAAGAATACAGTCGCATCACTTTTAGCGCAAAGTAGAGCCCTAGGTATCAAACCAACGCCAGGTTCACTTGATCCAAATGTTCCATTGTCGCACCAAGTCTCATTACTCAGGTCGAATATACTCGCTGCTCAACAATTCAACGCGTCTCTCTTCCAAGGCGACGACAAAAATCAAGTATGTTGTTTTTCAGTTCATTTCTTCTTTCCTGCAGTGAAACTTGTCCCGATGATGTAGATTCTGAAACAGAACTAACAAAATTCTTAATTAACTTTTTTATAATTATTTGAGAATAATTTTAATTTAATTTTTCGGTCGGTTTCTAATATTTTTCAAATTACGTTCTATTCCTTTAATTAAATGTTCATACATTCCTTTAAAAAAATTAATTTTACCTTCATTCACTTATTTTTCATTGTAATTTTTATTTTTTAATCAAAAAATGTAAAAAAATTTTTACTTGGGTTTTAATTAATTTTTTTCTCTTCTTTTTAGTTGAAAAAATTTTCTCGTGTTTCAATTGTCATTGTTTTGTTTCGACTGTCATTTGTTAAAATTGCGTTGGTAACCGGAAATTTATGATTATTTTGTTTACTTATGATTTTTGTTAATAAAATCCTGCGCCCTATATAGAAATCTTTACAGGAGAAGATGAAAAATAGACTGTTGGAAGTTTCGGGCGAGGAGAGTAATATGGATGTGACTAGTGAGAGTGAGAGCAATACTGACGCGATTACGGACACTGATGACGATAACGCTGAAGGCATACCAAGCGCAAAAAAAAGGAAGCTTAATTACAGTGAGAAAGATCTTCAAATTCCACTTGAACGCGGCTGGAAGAGGGAGACAATCATCAAGGGTCTTGGGAAAACCGGAGTCATCAAAGGCGACGTTTCTTATCACAGTCCATGTGGAAAAACTTTCAGGGGTAGCACTGAACTTCTTAAGGTAAAATATATATTTTAAAAATTATAACTTTTCATTTTCTCAATTTTTTCAATCAAATTTTTCCTATATGTTGATCGATCGTATTTTATTCAGATCTTTACTAAATTATTTTGATTTTAATTTTGAAGGTGAGGTTTTGTTTTTTTTTAAATTACGATCTTTGAATAAGTGACAATTGTTAATTGAATTTGCAGTTCCTCGAGCATCAGAATCCGGTTGAATTGACACCGATGAATTTCTCGTTCTCGTCAAAGCCACTTGTTGGTGAATTCCTTCAGCCGACGATGGGTTTGGCCGAGGCCGAATTCGTGCGACTCAGCTCTCAGGAAGTAGCGAGAAGACTCGAAGAATTGAAAGCCGCTGGCGGCTTCAGAGACGGTAGGGTCAATAGTCAATACGAGAAGGACAAATTGGCATATGCCAAAAAACTCGCCAAAGAAGAAGCGCAACGTCACAAAGAGCAAGCCAGGTATAGAAGAATTTCACTAATTCCAAAATTTTTCGCTAATTGCCTAAACTGATCGACTGAATAAAATTAAGTGATAAAAATAGATACATATTTTTGTTTGAATAATATTAAAAGCAATGCGCAATTAATAAAAATAATTTAGCGATAATGGTTAAAATGTAATTTGCAAATCTACAGGTTATTGAAGGAGCAGGAAAAGAATGAGCGCCAGGAAGCTGTTAGACGAGAACGTGAGATCAGGAATCAGCAACTTTTGGAGGTGAGTCATCGTCATTTACGAGTACCTTTAATTTTGTCTCCATCTTGTTGTTTCATTCGTTAAAAAGATCTATTATTCTCTTTCTACTTGGGATACCTACGTTTTTTTTTTGTATTTTGTCCACCTAACGTGTGTGTCGCATGCTCTTTGTGTGTGCCGTATATTTTATATTACATTTATATATTTATATATATATATTTACATATATGTATATTTTTACATATATACACTCCTTAATTCGATAGTTTCATATATATTATTTAGTTTATTATTACATTTACTCGTTTTCCTTCTTGAAACCCAAAAACCGTACCTGAGACCTAAAAATTCCAAAAAACCGAAATATCCGCCAACCAAAGATCGCTAGCAATAGTGACAGGAGAGCCCAGCATGTCCTCTTTTTTTCTGTTTTATTTTTTTTTATTATTGTTTCGTTTGAGTTACGTTCAAAACGTCATATCACCCGACAGAAACGTATTTTGCATCGCTTTTTTTTCACTCATCACTCGGCGAATCGACCGAGCCGAGTTCCAATCGCAAATTGCTTTTCTATTTTATCAAAGCAGCGCAAAATTAAATGAATTTTTTTCCAATCTTCCATGCATTTTTGGTTGCTTCTTTCTTTTCTGGAAGGGGGGCGGGGGGTGGTTGTATTTAATGAATATGTTTATAAAAAAGGCGAACATGATAAGATGGAAAAAAAAATTTGCGATTTATATATATATTCGTTTCACAAATTTATATATATATAAATATTATATATATATTCGTTTCACAAATTTATATATATATAAATATTATATTGTCCATTTGGAGACAAAGCAAAAAAAAAAAATTCCTAAATATTCTAAGACTCAAATTTGAGAATTTAGGTGCACGCGAGTGTGAAAAAAAGTTAGTGCCGATATATTCTTTTGCTTTCATCCTGGCTGTGATCCGATCCTTTGATTGATTGTATTTCTCTTATGCTTTATCAACAGAGGAGAAATCATTCGAGTTGTGCCTTCTTCTACGAGGAAGCGGAAAACAGCCAGATTCGGGTTAGTAAAAATAGGAGTGTATCTTCTGCGGAGGAATTTCATCTACTATTAGAATTTGTTTTTAAAAAAAAATTTTCTAAATTATTTGGAATTGAATTTATTTTTCGAATTTCCTTTTACGTTCGAGTTTTCGATAATTGAAAATAGTCTTTCATTTTTATTTCATTTAAAAATTAAAAATAATTATTAGATTCAAAAATTTTGACTGTTTGGAAATAATTTATACTTGAAAGGAATTTGGAATAGATGAGAATATCTAATGATTGAATGAAAAATATTAGTAAGTCTTGTTTTTTGAGAGAAAATTCTTTGCGAAAAGGTAAAATTAATTAACTCTTAAGAAAATGAAATTAAAATTGAAATAATTCGAAACCCTCCGTGGAAGAGATGAGCTCGGTGTAGAGTAGTCGTGTAAATAGTTGAAAAAACTGTGACTTCCATGAGCTATTGGAAATGGCTTTCCTAAAAATTATCTAATGCACTAGCTAAAGAAAAAAGAGAAAAGAAAAAAAAAGTAAAGAAAGGGAGATCGATCATCCATTCACTCGCCACGCTCCACTGACCCATCCCTTCTTTATTCACAATTTTTCACGAAATCACAAAATTCACTGCTCCACACTCGTTTCATCCGTTTTAATTCACTTTGCCCTGCATTTGGTTACACAAAACAATCGTATTCGTACACCTAACTCACCCCTTAGTAAAAAGAATTTAAAAAAAAATCACCACCACCACCACCACCCACATTCACACACACGGACACTCACCACGCAGAGAAAAGAAAAGTCAAAGAAAAAAATATTAGCCCACTGTGGACTGACAGTAGCCGCCTGGCGGCTGCTTGGCACGAATGCAGGGTCGAAAGCGGCTCGCGTTCACGATCAAACAGAAAATGAAGATCATCCAAGAGATTGAGAGGGGAAAGAGTAAGAGCGATGTGGCCCGGGAATTGGGATTGGCGAGCAGCACTGTGGCAACAATCTGGAAGAATCGTGAGAGCATCGCTGAGAGCTGGAGGAATCGGGACGTTATGCAGTCGGACATCGACATCGAGTCAGCGAAAAAAATCAGCTCAAGTGTCAATCTTGGATCATCGCCATTGCTGTCAACATCATTGCTGACACCATTGTCAACAGCCTCAACAACGACAACGCCACTCATCACAAATGTGACGACATCAACGTCACCATCACAATTGGACAACATGCACCAGATCCACACTCTAACGCAAAATCAGGAACTGCTGCAGGAGGTAAGACGCTCTCCCTGAAAAAAAATACCCCAGGAAATTCCTTCATTATTAGTTTCAAAAAAAAAAAAAAAAAAACCTTATCCATATTCATTTAGACCCCTTCTCTCTTGTGTCTCTCATATCCGGTCATCGAGACACGACGAGTCACATCATCGTTATCCAAAAAATGCTCCTTGGTTTCCTCCTCGGCTTCTTCATTAGAAAGTATATTTGCTTATGGACACACTTTATAATATACACACTTGGCCAAATCAGGCGCTCAATTTTTAGGGCCTTCTTCTTGTTTTTTCCCTACGGGAGACGATTTTTTCTTTTTTTCTTCTATTTTTTACGGTTCGAAATTTAGTCATTTGTTTGTCGGCTTTTGTTTTTACGGGAGGGTTTTTCTAAAGAAAAAAAAGAAAAAAACACTCTGAATACCCTTCGAATGCTGCATGGTTTAGAAAAAGCTTTCGCACAGACAAGCACGTATACATACATGATATTTACCTCAGATTTTTTTTTCTTTTAGTTTGGTTCTCTTTAGATGAATCGCAATGTACTGAAAAAAAATTTACTTGGTTCAAATAATTGAGATATTTGGATAAAATAATTATTATTTGAGTTCCAAATAAATAGTTTGATTCAAATGAAAATTATTGATCAGTTCAAGTAAATGTTTATTTGATAATATAGAAGTAAACAATTATTTTAATTAGATAAATTTTCCATTACAGTGTGTTGCGAATAATTTTTTTTTAATAATGGATTTTTTTTAAAGTTACCAAATTGTTTGAAATTAGAGTTTTTAAAATTTTTGTTTTTGTTTATCTGAATACGAATGATTTTTTTCTTTATCAGATTTTTGAGTCTATGATATTATGGAAAAATTATTTATTTATTATGTTAGCTTCTTGTGGTTTAAAAAAATTCTTCAAAAAGAAGAAAATTTCTTATTTTCGTAAAAAAAATCCGTCGCATCATAGAATCAAAAGCGAATTTTGTTTCTCCTTTTAAGATGTAGACGATTCTTTTGAAATTCAATTTTTAATTTTAATTTGTTTTGAATTTGTTTTAAATTAGTGTATGACTTAGAATTTTTTTTTCATCGTATTCTAACATTTATAATATTTAGGATGAATTATTCTAGAATTTCATATTTATCAACACTTTATTTATAAATTATTTTGAATTTTTATTTATTTTCATAGGTACACAATCTTTGTTCCTTACTACTGAATTGCATATTACAAAAAAACATCTCGTAAAATTTAGTCAGAATTGCCCGTAATTGTAAATATATTACAATATATTTATTTATTGTTGTTTTGAAAAACTTTTTTCTAAGTAAATTTTAATTTTCAAATTTTAATTTTCATATTAAAATCATGAGAACGTGATTTTTTTCAATCATAAACAACAGAGAGGGATTATTTAATATATATTTTTATAATCATTAATATTTTTTTAAAATAGAAAATGAAAATTTTTCTAAAACAAAGAAAATTTTTTTTAACCAATTATTTTTGATTGACAATATTTTCGCGTATTAAACACAGTAATTTTTTTAAGCTACAAGCGATTTGTCCTTATTTTTCTTGTGCTTTTTTTATCTGCTGTATGAACCGATCTTTTTTGTATAAGCTTTTAACCAGGGGCAAAATACTGATAAAAAGCTTGAAAAATATTTCTTTTTTCAACTTACGAATCTTTCGTTCAATATATAAATTTTTTTTATTATATTAATAAGAAAGTAGTTTTTTCCCCTAAAGGTGAGAGTTGTGCTTTTAAATCAATAAAAAAAAAACGCAATGCGCGTCTCGAGCTTTGAAATTTTTTAGGAAGACTCGAAAAAAATTCTATCTTAAGTAGGTGCGAAATTATTCTGCCAAAAATAAAAACTATTCTGTCAAGCTTCTCCTGTCACTATATTATAACAGCTAGCTAATCGCAGGCATGCAACGTTTACTGCATATTTCTATATAAAAATTAAAAAAAAAATATATCAGCAAATTAATTTCTTCCCCCCTTTTTTAAAGGACATATTTTCGTCAAGTATGTACAATTAAATTTTTTTTTCCTTTGAAATTGTACTAAACTCTTTTATCGAATGTATACACATTTTTAAAGTATATATTCCTCTCATTAGTTTTTTTTATGTCGTTTCTTACATATTTTAAGATGTATAAGCTTAAGCGACATTACGTGGAATTTTTATGCATTCTTTATATAGGTATAATCAATTGCTTGGCCCCCTGCATGAATATATAGCTTCGATTTCGAATTTTTACTTTCTTCATTTCTTCATCTCTTTCCTTGTTCTTTATCGTTTTTTCGTTTCTCGGTGTTGGTTAATGTGAAAGATTTTTTTTCATCAATGGTAGTTTCAATTTTCTACACTTTTGTCTAAGAAAAAGTAATTTCTCCAATTTTCTTTTTTCTATACAAATTTCTTGTCAAGATTTTACTCGATCATCTATATTTACTTTTTATATCTTCCTCTTTTCAAATAGTAATTATTTATTTCGTCTTTCATCTTCATCATTTTCTGCTTGATTCGCCATTTCGACAGATAAAAAAGAAATTCAAATTTTGGTGCATGTTTCCTTTTTATTATTATTCGCTCTAACTTGTTTCAAATAAAATTTTAATGATTGTTTTTTTGGAAAGAAATTATTTTTTACAAAAATGAATATGACTATTTTCTAAAATTTTATGATTCGAAAATAGTTTTGGTTTTTTTTTGGAATTGTGATCTGAATTTGAAAAATAATTTTTTAATTCGTCTGAGATTGAAATTTAAGTCTTTTACTTAATTTCCTGGTGGATGATAAAAATATTCAAGTGGGTTTTTTAAAATAAAAAGAAAGAGTTTAATATAGAGAAAATTTTACATTTAATAGAATAAAAAAAGAAATTTAGTTTTTTTTTATATATTTTTTTCCCCTTAATAATTGTTACAAAATTAATCGGTAAAAAAATATGATTCTTAAAGAATTTTTATTATTTTTAGAATATATTTATTTTGAACAACTTCAATGTTTGACTTCTTCAGAGAGAAAATCAAATTTCTAGTCATCAGATTAAAATAAATTTAAAAAAAAATAATTAAAAATTTTCTTTCTGAACGATGTTTTTTTTTTACTCGCGCCCAAAATTTTGCTGTAGGTATTTTTAAAACCAAGTAGCGCAAAAAATTATAAAATTCTTTCACAAAAGTAGTTTTTTGCAAAGTAGGCATGTTTTTACATTATTTACAAAAAAAAAATAATAATATATGGGAGATTACATATTCCCACGGAAACTTTTCGAGACATTTACGACATTAGAGCACCAAAATTTTTCTACTTTCCACTGACACGATACATGATTGAAAAAAATAATTAACAGCTTCTTAGGGTTCTAAATTTTTCTAAAATTTTAAATTTGACATAATAATTTCTAAAAAAATAAAATAAATAATTATTTATTAGAAAAGTAAAAAGAAAATTATCTAAGTAAAGAAAATTAATATTTTAAAAACGAATTTCGTAAAAATATTTATAATATTCTGATTTATTTTTTATTTATGTATTTTTATGTTTTAATTTTATCTGTTTAATTAGAAAATATTAGTAATAATTAAATAAATTAAAATACCTAATTAATACCTAATAAATTGAAAATTCGAGTTACAAGTTTTAGAAAAACAAATTCTTAGCAGTATTTGTAAATTTTAAAGAAAAAGTATTTTTTTATTTAAAAAAAATCTAAATAAAGATTTAGAAACACTTTAGAACCCTTACAGGTAGCTGTTTGCAATTAGTTTCTAAAAAATTTCAAAAATAATTTAATAATAATTTAAATATAATGGGATCAGCAAGTTTTGTTAGGGAAAAGAATTCAAGTAAAGTAAGAAATTAAAAAAAACAGAAAAGAAATGAAAAATATTTTTTCTTGGAAATGAAACAGGTAACTTAAATTTTTTCAAAATGTTCCCAATATAAAAAATTGATCACTCTTGAAAGAAATTTAAATCTTGAAATAAATTTGATTTTTTTCCTTTCGTAACCTTAACTTGCTGGACTCAACAATATTGAGATTATTTATTAAAAGTATAAATTTTTATAACAATAAAAAATTGACAATAAAAAAAAGAAATTATGAATGTGAGTGACGTGTGTGTGGCATGTACGCAGGCCCGGAAAAAGCGGCAGGAAGAGGTCGAGAGGGTTCGAATGGAGGAGCAACAGCGGAAGCAACAGGTAAAATATGATTTAATGTTCTTCTTAGTAAATAATGAAATATGCAGGGTAATATTGAGAAAGTAATTTGAAAAATAAAAATAAAAGAATGAACCCAAATTATCGCAAATAGAGAATTTGATAGAATTTTTCTCTAGCAATTTTTTGCTTTAATACAAATTAATTTTTTTTCAAAACCAAAATATAAAGAAAACGTAAATTTCTTCTCTCTGACAGGTATCATGCATATTCCATAAGACACTAAAGCATTTTGCATATTAATGTGGTTAATTAAAGCTTCTGAGCACGGTTTAGTTAAATTTCATTTCATAAATTTTTTTGCTTCTTCTAACAATTTTTGATAATTCCCAATCAATTAACAAATTTTAATTTTCATATGTCATTCATTTACCGTGGTAATTTTTCCTGTTTTCACAGGAGCGCGAACTTAAGAGGCAACAAGCGGTAATGCTGAAGGAACAGGTGAATCTCTTGATAAATAATAGAATTTTAATAATTATTATTACTGTTTTTCTTTTTTTTTTCTTTCTAATTTTTTTTTTTATTGACATATAGTCTCAAGTGTGCTGTAGATTTAGTCTACATGTCTACAATTTTTCTTCTGCTTTTGTTATCACCAAATTGTTGTAGTTTTATGTTTCCTGTGTTTAATCAAGTAGTTACGTTTTTATTTTATTTTTAAATTGCAAATATCTATCGTTTATCATGAGTTTCTGGACTTTTGGTACACTATTATTATAAATATTTATAGTAGAGTGTACACTGTGTTGTAGATTTAGCGCTCTACTGAATTTTTTTTTTTTTCTTTATTTACATTTTTTATCATCTTTATTCATTCACGTATTTTATAATCATCAAAACATTATTTTCATATATCAATCATTATGCAACACGGATTTATCAGAAATTGTCTCATTTTTTTCTGATGAATCGAAAGAAAAAATATGCAAATTTCATTTTCAAGTATATCTCAAATAGTCTCTTTCAGTAAAAAATAAAGAAACTTTTCTGGAATTTCTTTTTCCACAAGTCAAGAAAATTCATAAATATTTCTTTTCTAATTGATCACTTTAATTTAAAATTTTTATCTTCTATTTCTATTGTAAAATAATCATTTTCCATTGACTTCCTTGTAAAATTGATGGTCATGTGCTACTTCGATGTGAACCATTAAATTTTTTTTTCATTTTTTTATAATTTTATTCTTATAAGTGATTGATTAGTGACGTTTAGGAGCTTTTTCTGTGATAACTGTATTTCATTTTTCACATGACGGCTAGTTTTTCTCTCTCCGTCTTTTGTTTTCAAACGTGAATTGAATTTTTGAAATGAAAAATATTTTTAAGCAGAAAAAGTTAATTTGAAGAAAAAAATTTAATGAAAAGAATCCAAATTAAATTTAAAAAAATTAATTGGACTTGAAAAAATATTGATACACAGGAAAAAGATAATTTTGAAAAAAGGAAATTCGTAAGAAAAAGAAATTCTTGTAATTAGAAAAAAATAAATTAGAAAAGATGATTTTTGAGAGAAAAAAATTGAACAACAGGAAATAAAAAAAAATATGCAAAATTGTTTATTAAAAATACTAAAAGATGATAAAAGGCAAAAAAAAGAGACTTAGGGAGAAAGAGATTATTACTTGAGTGTAGCGGTGGTTTGAGCACTGGTGGATTGGATGTGTTTTGTGCCGCAGATTTACATGCAGGAGCTCACCAAGCAGCGCGAGATGCTCTACACCGTCGAGCTGGTATGTCTCATACCTAACCTAAGCATAATCCAAAAAAAGAAAAAAAATCACTAACAAATTTTTTGATCCAATCCTTGAGTTTTAAAATCATGCTGAAATATCCATCCGATTCTCCAATTGCATCCCTAAGGCTTCACCGGTTGCACTGATAACAAATTTTACAATTTTCTTTTCTTCAGTTTTTAGTTACTTTAATCTCACATTTATTTTTATTTTTTATTTTTCAAAATGATTTGGGTACTTAAATTTTTTTCAATAAATTAAAATCAATCAACTTGTCTGATGTATACAATAAAAATCAAGTTTTTATTTGTCAAAAGGTCAAATTATTAATTAATAATTAAATTTAAATTATATCAATCCTTAAGATATATATTCAAGTTTAGAATATTTTATAATAAAATAAAACTGAATAATTTAATTCTCTTTTTTTAATGAAATTTGTAAAAATTAACGAGATTTAAAGAAGCTAAGTTGAATGAAAGAAAAATTTGTCTTCGACTAAATTGGGAATATCCTGACAATGTGTTTATTTATAACAAATCCCTCCTAATTGCAATCAATTCATAAAATCATCGATGCTTCTAAAAATAGTTAATAATTAAAATAATCTTGTGCACTTTCATCACACAGTTGTCTCGCGAGATGCATCGTCGCTGTACTTTCTTCTTCCTTGTATACTATATTGCTTGATGTTTCTTTTTCGCTGAAACTATTTTTTTTTTTTACTTTTTGCGCTTTTATGTCCTAGTTAATTTTTTGTTTAAGAATTATTTAAAACCTTCAAAGCAATTTTTTTTATTTTTTTTTTTGGTAAGAAAAATATTCGTTTTTTTTCTTTCTCATGTCTTTTTTTTCATTTTACAAAAATGTTAATTGGCAAATTTTCCATTAGAAGAAAAAACCTTTTTTTAATTGAAAAATTTAAAACTTTAAAGAAATTAAAAAATTGAAATGATGCAAAGAAATTATTTTAAGAGAAGAAAATATAAAAAAAAAAATAGTCGTATGGGAATATTTTTATTTTAATTGAAAAACAAAAGAAAAATAATTTTTTTGAATTGAATAATGTGTGCCATTGTCGTTTATAGAATGCAGTAAAGTTTTTTTGTTGGGTTCTCTGTTTTAAATAATTTATTATTCCGAGTGTTTAATGATTTTTCTCAGAGTGATGATTGTACATTTTTTTTTCTCTAGAATTTTTAATTACAATTCTATTAATTATTTTTGAAAAAAATTATAAAAGTAAAGGAAAAAGAAAATGGAAAAAAGTAAAGTAAATACTTTGCAAAATTATTGTCACTAATGCAATTTTCTTCTGAAATTTTATTATTATAATTATTATTCAAAAGAAAACTTCTTTTCTCTTGAAGTATTTATTCTAATTTATTCCTTTATTTCTGCTCTTAAGTTTCATATGAATTGATTTAATATTTTATTATTAAAATTTTATTTCAAATAAAAAATTTTGTTATTAAAACTATTTCTCGTAAAAGATAAAAATTTGAATCAAAATTTAGAATTTACAGACAAAAATGAGTTTTTAAGTTTCAAAATTTATCGTTTTGAAACAAAAAAATTAATGAATATTTTTATGCACATCAGGAGAGAGAGAGACGAAGACAGCACATGGCTTTGGTGCGAGCTTTGGAAAGTCGAAGAAAATTGGAAGAACGGGAGAAAAAGCGTCTTGAAGCCAGAGCAGAAAGAATAGCGACAAAGGAAAAACGTGCTGAGCAGAGAAAAATGGAATTGGAACTGGTCGAACAAATCAGAAAACCTGTCGAAGATATGGAACTTACTGATCATAGAGACTTACCGGATGTAAAACGTGTACCGGGTCTGAAACTATCAGGAAAAGCTTTCGCCGACATTGTCATGGTATTCGAATTCTTACACAACTTTGGTGAAACTCTAGGCTTCGGTAAGTTAAATTTTTTAATTCAAATTTAAAAAATAAAAATCATACTTTCGATTTTATTTTTATAATTTTTACGATAAAAAAAAAACAATCGCTCAATATTCAGATATGGAATCGCTGCCAAGCTTGAAAAGTTTGCAAATGGCTCTTTTGAATGACGAGGAGGCTGAGGAGGAAATGTTATCTGTGATGACTCATTTATTAGTTTGCGCAATTGAAGATCCAGGAATACCACAACCGGCTAGACACACGACAGGATTGGGTCAAAGTCTTCGTCAGGCGGATATTACCCACGCGAATATTAGCGAAGTGCTAAGGATTTATCTCTACGCGAATGCAACCGGTGAAGTGAAGGCTTTAACCGGCGTTTGCCTTGAGCGCGAGAGAGATAAGAAATTCGCCGATCATCATCAGAATGGTGCTGATTATGCTTTCACTTGTTCAGGAAAAAATGCTCAATTCTATGAGCATCTGCATAATAATGAGACGTGGAAAATGTCTGAACGATTACGTGATAAGCCATTCCTCGCCTTAAATTCCACACACAAAGCGCAAATGCTCGCTTTTCTTTGCAATGAGCTGCTACAAAATAAGGCTGTGATCAAACAAATCGAGGGGAGTTTGGAAACTGTAGCGCAATTGAAAAAGGAACGATTTGTGCTTGACACGAAAATTAGGAAGTGAGTTACGCTTCTAAATTCCAATAATCTAATTTCTAATTCTTCGAATTTTTTTTTTGCAGAATTTTATCTTAATTATAATTGATTTCTTTTTAGATTGAGACAATTACACAGTCGAAAAGTCAGAATGGAGGCGGTGGGCGTTATTGTCAATAAGACCGGTGACACAATAACAATCGAAAAGAAAGAGGTGGACGAGGAAGGAAACACGACAACGTCCGCGGTCGAAACAACATCAACCCCTGAAGAAATACATCATGAGGATGAAGTTGAAGACATGTCTGAAAATGAGAGTGAAGGAACCCAACCTGAAGAGGTGAGTTATAAACCATCCTCTAAATTACAAATTTAATTTAATTCCATTTGAATTGGAAATTTTTACAATATCCATTTATTTTTCAAATTTAGGAAGAGGATAAGAATTTATCTGGCGAGGAACTCGGCAAAAAACTCGACAAACTTCTGAAACAATCGGAGGAGCAATTGCAAAAATTGAATGGATCGTCAAAGCAATTGAGAGCACATGTTTTTGGTCAAGATCGATATTGGAGGAGATATTGGGAACTTCCTTGCTCTGGTGGAATATTCATTGAGGCAATGGAGAGCGCAGAGCCGGAGATTCTTGATCTTCAAGCGGAACTCGATGAGAAATATAAAAACATGCCAATTGAGGAGAAGCCCGAGGTGAAACAAGAGGAATATAAAAACATGCCAATTGAGGAGAAGCCCGAGGTGAAACAAGAGGAAGTAAAAACAGGAACGGAGAATCGCGAGAATGAGGCACCAAACGAAGTGAAGGAAGAACGAGCGGTGAATGTGCACAAAGATGAGAATCTAAAGCCGCTTGATGAGAAACCCAAGTTTGAGGTGGATGATGTCAACTGTAAAAAAGAGGAGAAAATTAATTGCAATGCCGAGAATTCGAAACATAGTTTAGATGATTCCAAGAATGAAGCTGAAATTAATATGACGGACGCAAAAACAAATGTCACATCCGAAGAAATCAAGGAGGAAACTGAAATCAAAATGGATGTCGATGTCAAAGAGGAGGATGTGAAAAAGGAAAAGAGCGAAGTTAAATCACCGAAACCTGTTATTAAAATGGAGGACAAAATTGTCGAGGCTATTCCGAATGGCGATAAGTTTAATCATGTCAATTATTTGCACAATGGTAAAGACGTCAACGGAACTTTCATTTCTGGTAAGTCTATGATCCATTTATTTTACTTAATTGTTGCAATTTCAAATGTTTTAATTTTAATTTTTAAAATTTTTCGATCAAACAGGTGGTGGCAATGAGCCAAATTGGTTTTCGATCCTTCCACGTGAGACATGCGACGTTTCTGGACCAAGCACGAAGCAAATTTTTGGCATTGTCGAACCCACGGAACTTAGAATACCAGTTTTTCCACCGCCCGCTAGTCCAAATTACGACAGGTGTGACAGTCCGGCGCCCCTTGTTTTGACTCAGGATGAAGCAGTACAATTGGAGTACCTGAAAGTCCACGGCTTACCGCCTCCTGGGGAAGCGAAACCAGTGCCAAACGGTAACCATAAATGCCAATTCTTCAATTACAAAAATAGAATATTAAATTAAAAAGTGAAAATTTGGAAAGTTTTTTCTAAAATGATTTTATTTTTTAGATTTGCGATATGGTTGGTTTAGAATAACAGACGTAGACATGTTTCACGAATTGTTGGAGCATTTGCATTCGCGGGGCGTAAGGGAAAAGGAATTGAAGCGCACAACTTGGGCGACTATGGAATCATTCCTGGCAGTGACGGGCAAAATTAATGTCGATCCGGGAAATATGACAGCCACTGATATGAGTGGCGATGGTGACGATGAAGATTTGCCGATTCCAAAGCCTGACAATCCTGAGGATTGGTGTGAACAAGTTGCTCTACGAGTCGATGCTCAACTACTCGAACAAGTCGAAGCTCTCGAGGATAAAGTTGCGAACGCCAGTATGCAGGTCAAGGGATGGAAATTACCACCAAGAGCCGGCACGGAAGAGGCCGAGGAACTTGAGAAACTCCATGAAATGGAGCAAGTCAGCGCTGTTGAACAAGCGCGACAAAGGTTACTCTCTCTTGAAGCGGCGATCGAACGACGATACTTGAAACCACCTTTGGGAATTTGGTGAGTCAACTTTTTCCAAGATTGATAATTATTTTCAATTTATTAACACAATCATACAGTAAAAAGAAAGGAGGAAGATTTTTAATTTAATTCATGTTCGTAGCACTGGAGATCCAAATTTAGCGGCACTGAAGGCGGAACAGGCAGCTGCAGCTGCGGCTGCGAATTCATCGGACCAGACACCGCCACCTCCGCCACATGAGGAGACAACACCGAGGGGTTTGAACAATTGGCGTGAAGCAACGGCACGCGCGCACACCTCGGCTCAATTGGCGATGGCACTCTACATGCTGGAAGCGAGCATCGCCTGGGACAAAAGCATCATGAAGGCTGTGAGTCTAAAACCAGCTAGAAAACCAGTCAGCGTGAAACAACGAAATCGCTCCGTCTCACTCAAAGCTACCACTCAGTACAAACAGCTATTGACTACTACTCAGGCCTCTGTGGGTATCCCGGCTAATAATACTAACCGGATTCTCCCCCTTTTAACCCCCTTAATCTTCCACCTATTTTTCACCTAAAGAAAATTATCTGTTACCAAATTTCCTTTCGTGTTCACTGCTTTCGATAGTGTGAGCACATGCTAATTTTTCAAAGTCTCAAATTTTCAATTTTTTCAGTCATTTCATTTTACTTTATATATTTAATTTTTTTCTTTTTAAAAATTTTTTCTATTAGATAATTTCAAAATGTAAATATATACTAATATGATTATTTTTAAATTATTTTTTTAGGTGATTGATTTTAAAATTTTTATCGAATTTTCAATTAATCTGCTTGGAAGCAGTTTTTTTCTGTCAATCACGTATTTTTATAATTTCTGTGTAACACTTATATATCATCTAAGCGGTGCCTACGAAAACCTCAACAGTTTTACAACCAATGATTATTATGTTTAATAATTATCATTTGTTGGAGACAAAATTTTCCTTTTTACGATACAACTTTCATCCATTGTACCTTTCCACATCTCTGATTCTAAATTTTAAACAATAATTTACTTTTTATATAAACATGAAAAAGTAGTAAAAAATTTTCTTTTTCGATAAAGCTAATTTTAATTTATCGAAATAATTTTTTGTGAGATTTTATTTCATTTTTATTATTTGTTCTTTTGAATTTTATTATTTCGTTAATTTTTTTTTTTTTTAATAAATAATGAAAATAGTAATTATTATTTAATTAATTATTATTAAGTATATACGTGTGTATAATATAATTAATAATAATTATAATTTGGTTATAGATTAATTTTACATTTCAGAGTTTATTATTATGACAATTAAGAGTCAGTGATTTAACAGAAGGCCGAGGTATATGTCGATATAAAACTAGCATGTTAACAAGTATCAAATTTTAAAGCTTCTACGCCTTTTTTCCCCTTTGACAAAATTTTTTCTAAAGTGGTTAATAAATTAACTTGAATTAATAAATTAAATTTTTATCATTGCTGAATATAATTTATCGCTCAAAAATGCTTTTTCTTACAGTTAAATTAATTTTCACTTCATACACTTGATTTTTTGCTTTAATTTGCTTATCTTGGCACAAGCTCTACACGCCTTTTATTTTATTAACATTGACACTCAAGAAACACTAATCACTACGCAGAACAATTGTTTATTGCATGCTTATTATTGTAATATGAGGATCCAAAAATATTACCAAATATATATTGTTTTTGTTCCTTTAAAGAAAAATAATACTGGGAAATTTTCTAAAGATAAATTTTTTTTATATTAATATTACAATTTTATTAATTAATTTTAATTATTTATGTTTATATTTATTTTTTATTGTAATTTTCCATTTATTGGATCCTTATTTATGAGGTGATTTAATTATTGTAATTCAATGCGCTTAAATGACAACACTTGGGAGAAATTATTTTCTAGATAAACAATAAGAATTTCTGTTTCAGAATTGTCAGTTCTGTCATAGTGGCGATAATGAAGATAAATTGTTGCTTTGTGACGGCTGTGATCGCGGCTACCATACTTATTGTTTCCGTCCAAAAATGGAAAACATTCCTGATGGAGATTGGTGAGTTGATTCTTAATTAAATTTAATAATTTTCGAAATTCATTTTTTTAAAATCATTTTTGATTATTTATTCAATAAATATTTGTTCGATTTTAACAGGTATTGTCACGAGTGCATGAACAAGGCGACCGGCGAACGAAATTGTCTAGTATGCGGGAAACGTGTCGGCAAAAATTTGGTGCTTTGTGAATTATGTCCCCGAGCTTATCATACCGATTGTCATAATCCTGTAATGCCAAAGGTATTATTCTATCAAATTTTTAAAGATAAATTAATAATTTAATTTAAAGAGAAATTATAAACTTGAGGAAAATTTACAGATGCCGAGAGGAAAATGGTACTGCTCAAATTGTCATAGTAAACAACCAAAGAAAAGAAATAGCAGTCGTCGAAGTCATTCTAAAGGAGGAGCAGGAGCAGCAGCAGCGGCAGCAACACCAACAACACCAACACCAGCAGCAGGAACAGCAGCTACAGGAGGTGAAAAAGGTGGTAGTGGTGGTGGAGGAGGAGGAGGAGCAGGAGCAACAAGCAGAGAGAGTGAAAGTTCTGATCATCCACCAGCTAGGTGATTAAGATAAAAAAAATCCCCCCAAAAAACGTCAGCCCTTCGGTTCAATGTGCTTTTCGAGACTTGTCCTCGCTGTTTCTCGTAAATTTATATACATATAATCTTATTATACAATTAATCTTTCGTTTTTTGAAAAAAAACAAAAAAACCGAAATCTGAATTAATTCTGCGTTTGGTAATTATGCACTGTTTTTGTTACGTGAAACAGCGCTAGCGCTGCGCTAAGCTAGAGTACTTAAGGTCGACGAAACGAGCGTTGTATCACCGGAGTGTCTGTAACTTCAAGAAGCTTTTAGTAGCTGGTACATTATTGATAAAGAAAAAGCGACTCATGTGTTTAACTTGTGTGTTATTTTGCGCCGTAGTCCAACGCCATCAACGGCGTCCAACACTCATGCGGAGGACGTCAGCTCATCGGAACCACCAACTCCAACACCATCGCCAAGAAAGGAAGCCAACAACCGGACGTTGACGAAAAAACAACAGCGAGAAATTGCCCCATGTAAATTACTACTTGAACAACTGGAACAACAGGACGAAGCATGGCCCTTCCTCTTGCCAGTCAATACCAAACAGTTTCCAACATATAAGAAAATTATCAAAACGCCCATGGATCTCAGTACGATTAAGAAAAAATTGCAGGATTCCATGTAAGTTCCTTCTGAGTTCATTTAGTGTTTTTTTACCACCTTTTTTTCGTTTGCTGTACATTTGTTTAATACTTTGTGCTTCATTGTTTCATTATTAACATTTTTTACAGGCTTATTTTTTTATTCCCCTTTTCAAGTTTTATTTTAATTATATTATATATTATAAAGTTTCTTAAAAAAATTTGAATTTAGAAATACGAATAATTTTAATTTATGATTAATAACATTTCTTTACTTATTTGCAGAGGGAAATGGATTTTTTTTTGGGGAGAAAAAATGAGAAAAATCCATCACTAATTCAAATGAATTTTTATTAATTGATAGTTAATAATCAATTTTTTATTAGTTCAAGATTGTTTTAATTAATTAATTAATGCTTTTTGCATTAATTATTATTTATTATTGCTACAATTATTTTTTATTTGAGTTTTTAAACGTAAGGATTTCGAAAGAATTTTCAAAAAAAAAAAAAAATGAAGGACATGATGATTGAGTGTGTAATTTTTCTATTTTAGGTACAAGTCGCGAGATGACTTTTGTGCCGACGTGAGACAAATGTTTATTAATTGCGAGATTTTCAACGAGGATGACAGTCCAGTTGGCAAGGCCGGTCATGCAATGCGCAACTTTTTCGAGACGCGATGGACCGAAATTACTGGCAGTCCACCGCCACTGCCACCACCTCTTCCACAAACTCATAGCTGAGGTTCAGCTCGCGCTCGCAACAGCTGCAACAGTTTTGCGCACTTCTATTACTGAAAAGCTGAACGCGAGTGTCCACACGATTATTCAAATTCAAGACTTCATCTTTTTTTTTCATTTTTTTTTTCTTTTGAAAGACTATTCGTGAATCGCGTTATAGCGGTCGTCATTTATTAAAAAAAAAACCACCGGCAGATAATTTTCGCAATACGCTTAAAAAATCGAAAAGATTTTTTTTTAATTTATTTTCCAGTTTTTTTGTCTTTTCAATTCTGTATGCGGCATTAGCGTTCAATTGCCGATCACAAGTTTTCTTATTATTATTATTATTATTACTATTATTATTATTATTATTATTTTCCCTCTTAAAACAAATATACTCTCTTATCAAGAGACTGCTTTTGATTCGTTTGAATCAACTTTAGATTTTTTGAAGTCTGAACTTTGTAATGTTTCTTTCGTTCTCGAAGGTATTTTTTTTTTAATTTAAGCACATTTCATTGTTTCAATATAATAGTTGATAAAAAATAATTTAAATTATCATTTTTCAATGAATAATCAGGATGAGATTTTTTTTTAATAAATGATAAATGAATATCATTAGCAAAAAAAAAAAAAATGTGTATTGAAAATATGTAATTAGGAAAAGGGAATTTGACAATTTGTTTATTATTTTGAAAAAATGATTGATTTATTCATATTGAAAAATGATAATGATGGAATAGAAAAGAAAAAAATAATAAATTTGACAGTTAAAAAATTGAATTCTACCGAAAACCGGTCGATGTACTTATATACAGATGAGTGATTTCTACCTAAAAGAGGGAGGGATTGTGGAGAGATTCCGGGTTATATTAAATATAGTCGTAGTGCCGATGGATCTTCGGTTTAAAGAAATATTTTGCAAAATAATAATTAATGTGAGAAAGAAAAAGATATATATGTGTATAAATATGTATATTATACAGTGTATAGATATGCATATAGTCGATTAATTAACACTTGTACTCACTCACGCTCATCGAAATTCGAGCACGATAAGGAAATAAAAAGGGTAACGACTGTTTTCAAACTACAATTCTAAGCGAATGAGATTTATTAAATAGTCTAAGAACGAAAATTTAACGCCATTCCATAACTTTCTATTGTCGCTATTTAAGCTTTGGATTGTCGCGATTCTATTAAGAGAAAATAAAAACCAATTTTAATGAGACGAATTGACAGGATGTCATTCCTCATTTGATAATCGAAGAAAAAAAGAAAAAGGCGAAATGGAAAAAAAAACAAAAGAGACGTATTAAATCACAAGTTGTCAGTATTTTAAACGTAAATTCAAATTTCGCATTAAAGTACAATGGAAATTTCATGCAAAAGAAGTTTTCCCGTAAAACTCAACATCCTGTATTGATCATACATAAATTATCATAATTAATTGTACATACAACTCTAAAATTTTTGTGCGAGTAGATCAAAAGAGTGTGTGTATGACGATTGATGGCAAACTTAGTATTTTTACGAAATTGACTCTTATTTGTAAAGTATTAACAAACAAAAAAAGAAAAAAAAAGAATCGAAAACTAGGGTGCAACAATACGTTGAAAATAAAATAGTTCTAATAAAAAAACAAATCTATTGACAAATGTTTCCACTTTGATAAAGGAACTTTCAAATAGAATTAAAACTTTTAAACATTTGACTAACATTTTCATGAAAAAAAAGTGTTTCCAAAATCTTTCAATTTGAAAGTCCTTTTATTTAACAAACAAAAAAAGCAAAAAAAAAACAAAAAAAAATTAGAATTTAAGGCGTGAAACTTAAAAAAAAGTATTTGGATCCGTGTTTGTAAAAAAAATAGGATTATTTCAGCCAATCACTAGTGTGCTTGTGTGTGCGTGTGTGTTTCCATTGAGTGGAAAGTGTGTTGTTAAAAAAAAATAATACACGTTGATTACCGAATTTCATGATTAATAGTGGACAAAGAAAAATTTGAAAATGTAAAAAAAACCGACGTGCTATTTGACGTCCAATTTTTAATCCGTAAAATGGATTTTTTCCGAAAAACAAGTCTCTCGAAAACTTCGAATTTTTGTCGAGCGAAACAAGAAAATGCCTCGACAATTATATTGAGAGATCGCGAACCAACGAATGCGACTACATTTTAGCAAAAATAATACAATCTTTTTTTTCGAGTATTGTCGCGATGAAAGGAAGAGAAAAAAAAGAAAAGAAAAAAAAAAGAAAAATGTTGACAACGCAAATGTTGCTCGACGTTTGACGTCTTGTTTTATATGTATCTAGTTGATGTAAATTATTTCCGATAACGATGAATATTAAATAAACAGTTATCTTAATACTGTAACGTTAGTAGAGAATAAAAGTATTTGCACGAGTAAAAGAGTAACTAATACCGAGACAAAGCCTAAAAAGAGAGCACGCGAGGAATGCGCCTGTAAGAAACGATGTACTGCGCCAATTCGACAGTCAAAATAATTTGAGAGACAAGAAATTGAGTTCGTGAAAGCAATAATACAACGATAATGTCGTATTTTGTTAATTTTATTTCATTATTTTTATTTGTCATTTTTATTCTTCTAACTGGATCTTTTTACTTTGTTATTTTCGTTTTCTTTTTAGTTTCGTTTTTTAATAATATGAATATCATAAAATTGTTTTTATAATTCCAATCGGCTGTGCATCGGTTCTGATGCCAACATTCTGATTAGCGTGTGATTTGCCATTTCGCGTTAGTGTAATAGCGAGCGTGTTTAATGATCGTCTGAAAGCCGTTGACAGGAAAAAAAAAGATGTTTTTTTTCCTTAATGTTTAATTATTTATCTGATAAATTAAAAAAAAATCGGTAGGTAATGACGCTTTTTATACGAATTTTGATTTTTAACATCGATCTTACGGTATATTATAGTGTAATAATTGTAATAGCGAAGGCAGTAAACGATCACAATATCGATTACCGTAACGATTTTAAAGTAAACGAAAGCGTAATGATGGGACGATGAATATAGAAGTATTGATTGTCTATAGTATAAAAAAAAAAAATGAAGGTTTACGATAGGTGACCTTGCAATGCTATTTAAACAGACTTAATTAATGTATTGCAAAAGAATTAATAAAGTGTAAGCGAAGCGTGTAAACAAATTAGATTGTTTCGTTACTTGTAAAATTTTTTTTCTTGCGTTTTTTACTTTTTCAAGTATCTTTTTAAACACTTGACCTCTTTTTAGCATCACGTTTTGTTTTTCTCTCCTTCTTTCATTCTTTCTTTTCAATCTCAGATCTATTTTCGCGTTTACGATAAGGTCTTGTGTTTACGAAACAAATACCTCGTTGTAGCTTCACTTTCACTGAAAAAAGTGATTAAAATACACTCTTGTGATTTTATTAAATTATTCTCTAGAGTATTAAATATTTCTGTCCTATATATAAAGTTTTCTTTATTTTACACATAAGCTCTTTACATTTTAATCGTCTATTCAAATATTACATTTTCTATCTATTTATTCATTTTTATTTATTTTTTATTTATTTATAATAAACGTACGTATAATTTTTTATTAAAAATTTTCCTCTTGATATTTTCATAACATTTCTATAACTATTTCTACTTTCCATTTTTATTTCAACATATCGTATTAATCGCAAATTCGAATTGTTTTGTAAAAATATTTAAACAAATTTATTTATTGTAATTCCTAGATTGTTTTATTTTGAATTCAATGCATAATAATTATTTATTAAATTTATATAATTCGTTACTTTGTATTAAAAAATGTACTTTTGTTGCTTTACCATTAATATTATAAATTTTTTATAGTCCGTTTGTTTATTATTTTATTAATATTAATTTTTAATAATAATTTTTTTTTCAAGAATAAGAAAATTCAAATATTCCCGCAAAATTTTGTTTTTATAATTGTGAATATTTTTAACAAAAAAACATATAAAAACATTAAGAAAATATTTTAAAAAGAGTTTTAAAAAGTTTGTGCCTGCTTTTTATAAAGAATTTTCTATAATATCTGATGTAACAACTTTGATCTACATATTTTAACTTTCAAAAAGGTGATTCATCAATGATGACGAAATGGTAATTAGTTTAACAGAGATCTTTATTGCCGATACACTTGTCAGAATAAGTTAGGTTGCGTATTTGCTTGTGGAAAAGAATATATATTTTATCCCGGGAAAATAATATATTGTATACTGATTACAGCTTATTTGTTGGTGTTTGTACTGTTACTTGTTGTGATAGGGGATTATGTTGTGTTGCGTGTAATTTTTTGTTTATGCTTATGTGCATTTTGAAAATAAGTGCAATGACGATTTTCAGCAAAAACCTTTACAGAGAAGTACAACGTAAGTATATTATTTATTTTTTTGTTTTATTTTCAATTTCCAATTAGAATACGAACAATTTTGTAATTGCTTTTGTTATAGTTAAGAAATAAATGAGGTGACTCATCATATATGTTAAATTAAAAAAAAAACAATTTGTTATTACAAATTGAAAATCTTTTCTTTTCATATATGTTGTAATTTTTCGCGATCCTCATTTTGTCATTTTTTCAATTATTTATAAATATTGAAAAGAACATTTTTACTATAAATTATAAACAATTGTATGTACTAAGGTTATGAGAGGTTAGGTCACATTTGAAAGTTTATTTCTTGCTTATTTATTTTATGTTTTATTGTTAGTTTCAGTATTGTTTGCAATTTTTTTAATTAAACAAATGCCTTTTTTTCAAGATGCACATTATTTGCATAGGAATTTAAAAACCGGTATGATATTGTTAATTACCGATTGAGTAAATTAAAAAAAGCGTGAAAATATACAATAAATCAGGACTGAATCAACAAAAATTATTTTGTCACATTAAATAATTATTTTTACATTTTAATTTATATTTGACATAGATTATTAATATTCTTTAAATTTCTAAATTGTCGAGTGATTCTTTTTTACTTTCAACGTAAGATCATTTCAATTTTCATTAATAAATTACAAATTTTATATCTAAAAGTACGGAATATAAAAAATACAATCAGTATCATTTTATACTTGTGTTGTCTTATTATTATGACCTCAATTACTGTCTTATGCAACTAATGGAATTCTACATAAAAATAGATTGCTTGAAAAAAATTTGCTTTCTATAGAAGTCTTTAGACTTAATAAATAAACTGTTTTTTCAGTAAATTAAAATTGGAAGTTATACAAGTTATTTTTACAGTTTAGTAAAAAAGAAAAAAAAGTTCTTTACAGTTATAGTACAAGTTTTCTGTAATTAAACAAGCAATTTAAAAAAAAAAAAAAAATATTCAAGATTGAAAAAAATGCAAATGTTGCATAGAAATTCCAATGTGATCAAGAGAGAGTCTAAAAGTAAGCAATTAATTTTAATTGCAATTTATTCGATTGTTATAATGAATAGATAATATATTTGTTTTCTCCTTTTTTTTAGGATCGCTGCAGGTGTTACTATTTCTTAGTCCATCGTTTTCGGATAAGGTGCGATCCAATTTGAGCAGTTTTAAAATATTTTCACGGAAGGAGTCAAGTTTTGTGCCAAAGCGAGTTCTCGTCTTGACAAAAATTTCACGATATCAATTTGAAAAAATGCGCGAACCTGACCTCGATGAGTCTCTCCTCAGGCTTAAATTGAAAGAAAGAGGTTCCGATTACGAGGCAATGCTCACCAGTCATTATAGGAATAAGGCTGCGGAATTGCGAACAACCGAGGTTCTTAAGAATCTCAATATAGAATATAAAATTATGGATAGGTATATGTACATTTATTTTTATCAGTATGACAGAGTATTTAAATTTTAGATATTCTGCATAAATAATTTGACAAAAGAAAATATTTGAAGAAAAAATCATTCTTAATGATATAAAAGTTTTAAAAAAATGTTTTGTTGCATCACGTTTTGATTTTTTAAATTATTGATAGATTTTTCCAATGTTTAATTTATTAAAAATGCGCATTTAATTTTAGGTTGAGTATAGATAGTTCAAGTGTGGCATGGGCTGATTTAATTCTACCAGTTGGAGGTGACGGAACATTTTTATTGGCCTCCAATTTAATAACAGACAATAAAAAACCGATAATGGGCATAAATTCTGACCCTGAATCGTCGGAGGGATTTCTTTTACTGCCTGCAAAATATACTGAGGATATAACGGAAATATTCCGGAAATTGAGGGACGGAGAGTATAAATTCGTTATGAGAAGGAGGATTCGAATTACATTGAAAGGTGACAATATTTGGGGACCTCCATCTCATTTACATGAAAAATGTCGAACGTCATCGAATCAAAGGTAATTTCTATTGTCTTTATATATATTCATTATATAGCACAGAAAACCTTGAAAAATATCGTTAGTCACCTTGCAATTTAATGTGTTGACTGTAAAATTCCATTTTAACAACATTACTATTATTATTAATGACGATAATAATAATAATACTCTCATAAACAATAAATATTTAATTTAATTTTTAATCATAAAATTAATTATTGATAATAATAGATTTTAAAAACTATCAATTTGATTTTTAGTTATTAAACGAATAGAAACAAATTTATAAATTTCTTTTTTAAAAACAAAATTTTGTTTTTGTGATACGTTCCTGACTCGCGATATAAGTTCCCTCTCCAGGAGAATGTGAGAAATAATTTTATAATTGTTGTTTTATAACCTTAAATTTCTTGTCAATTTGTTAAAAAGTTACTCTTTTCGTTTTCTGTTAATTTAATATCATTGAAGATAAATTACATTATTCGTCTTAAATGTATTTTTTTTGTTAGTTGTAAAAATTGTGCCAAATTTGTTCCAAAAAAAAATCTATATTCATTGTTTGCTTATTTAAATTTTCGCATTCTCGCACAATGTCACAATTTCCACGAGCCAAAAGAACAAGAACGGAGATGAACAATTTTGAAGAGTACGAAGAAAATGTGATAAATGATAAACAAAGTGGAGAACCATCAGAACTAGGGGATGCTGTTTACCTCTGGTATAATCAGATGAAAAATCAAACAATCCCTATTACCAAGGATGAAATACGAAGTAGGGCTCTTATTTTCAATGAAAAACTCTTTGGACCTTCACAATTTAATTCACAAATTTGGATTGAAAAATGGGAAAATAAGTATAATGTCGATTTATCGACTTTTGAATCATCTCCAGGTGACAGTCAACTCGTTACCGAATGTAATGAGATTATAATGAAGTACGTAGAGGAGAAGAATTTGTCTCATGATCAAATATTTCACTGTAATGTCACTACACTGAATTTTTTAAGTCTTCCAGTTAAATCTTTAATTTATCAAATGGAACGTGATGTACCTCAATTTAAAAGAAATATCGATCGTGTGTCAATACTTGTCTGTGTCAATGCATCAGGATCATTGAAAATTCCATTGATGGTCATTGGACAATTTCCAAGTCCACGTTCATCGAAAGGCGAAATACTCAAGAGCCTTCCAGTTTATTACAAATATCGGAAATATTCCCTATTGGATTCAAATCTCTTTCAAGAATGGTTCAACGATGTTTTTGTACCAAAAGTCGAGAATTTCTTAAAATTAAAAGGACTTCCAGGCAAAGCTATTTTAACAATTGACAATCAATTTCCTCATCCTGATATTGAAAAATTGCAACATGGTGACATTGTAACGATGTTTCTACCTCGCGATGTAAATCCAATTCTACAATCTGTCACACAAGAAGTTGTTGATAATTTAAAGAGATTTTATCGTCAAGAATTTGTTTCTAATATAATCGAATATGTCAAAGGCGATTGTAGACTTCTAGATTACTTGATGTCGATTAATATTAAAAATGTCATTTACTGGCTTTCGGAATCCTGGCATAAAATCTCGGTTACGAATAATTCATGGAGCACTGTTTGGTTGGATGACGAAAGTAATACTACAAATAAATTGCAGAATGACGTTACACAATTGGTGGGAATTTTGCGAACACTTGATTCAATTGTGTTAATTAATACCGAAGATGTCATGAACTGGATTCGTAATGATAACGTTTCACAAGTATTTCTCACTGACGAGGAAATTATTCGTTCTGTACATGAAGAGGAGAATGGTGATCATATTGATGTAAAACCAAATTTACAAGTGTGCGATGTCACTGCAAGTGAGGCAAGAGAAGCCGCTGCTACGTTAATAAATTTTTTCGAAGATCAAAATATTTCTCAAGAGGAATTAATGACTTTACATCGCTTAAGGAATAAAGCTGCTTTAATTATGAGGCAGAGCGGAAATAGTCAGGAAGTTGATGATGGTAACGAGCGTTATTTCGTTACTTGTAACATTTTGTAATTAATTTTACAGCTAAATTGGCTATTAAATTCTTTTTTTTTTAATTATTCTTTGTTTGTTACAGGCTTTATTTTGAGAAAGAAGAGGATATGGTAGATACGACCCAGGAACTACCGGAAGAGAGACGAATCCCGTGGTTAGCTCTAAACGAAGTAAGGACAACAAATGATACATTTTTTAATCTTTTATAGAAATTTTTGTTAGAATTTAAATTAATCTACTTTTGAATAATTTCAAAACTTTTTCTCAGGTTTTTATAGGCGAAATTTTATCAGCGAGAACGAGTTCCCTGCTTGTTAAACTAGATGAAGAAGAACAATATCACAAAATAAAAAGTTCAGGTTTATGCGTGAGCACGGGAACAGGTTCGACAAGTTGGTTTAGATCGATAAGTTGCCTAAGTCCGCAGACGGTTAAGGAAGTTTTATCTTTGGCGGAACAGCAAAAAAATTACCTCAACGAAGAGGTTGAGAAGATTTGTTCCGAGTACAATAATAGGCTGCAATTCTCCGAAGGTAAAAGAACTTGGATATAATTAAAATTGCAATAACAAGATTAAATTGATGTTTCATTTTTTTATAAATTAAAAAAATATTTAATTAAATTACAGAGGATGCCAGGATGAATTACGCGATTCGTGACATGATCGTCTCGGAAACTTGGCCCCTGCCAAAAAGTATGCACCCAAGAGGATTTTGTATGAAAGTTATGGTTCGATCATTGTGTCACGATTCTGCGCTTGTTATTGATGGCGGTATCTCCATTCCTTTTCCAATGGGAACCATAGCAATTTTAGAAACTTATCCCGAAGATTCCCTACGAAATGTCGTCTTAGAATAACTACGAAGAGAAAAAAACTAAAGCACATTTTATTGAACAGAAGCCATTCCCAGGTTTTCTAATGTTTCTTTCTTTTGTTACAAAGACTACTTATATATTTTCTACTTAAAAAAAAGCAAACAACTCTTTCGACTCGAGATTACGAAAATCTGATTTTGTAATTTATATATACATATATAAAAAAATCAGTGTGTTCTCGATGAGAGGATAATGATGTGATAAAGCCGTCTGGAGGTTTCAAAGAAAAGAATTTTACAATATTTAATTTTTTTTTAAATAGATATTTTCTTCTTGTACAGAAGTGTGTTTTTTTTTGAAATTTTATTTTGAAATTACGGCAATCGCACGTGTTTATAATGCACGATACACTTAATCCTGTAATTATTATCTTTTTTCTTGACAATTTAATTGAGAATATTTTCTGAGATGTTATTTGGGAGAATATTCTTTTTCTAGATGATTTTGATATATATTTATATATTGTAAATGAAATCAAAGTCGACCAATGTTGAAAATAAAATTAAAAAAAAAAAGGTAAACAGTAAATTCTTTTTTTATTTTACGTTGAAATTCGAAATATTAACATCGAACGTTGTAGAAATTTGTATAAAACTTACAAATTGTATCCTTAGGGTTAAAAAGAGCATATTGGGTAAATCATATTTATATAGATAATGCTTAGAAAAAGATTTTATGTAAAAATTTACTTGGTGTTGGTAGAAAAAAGTCCAATTCCAGGTTCTACGCAGTATCGAAAAATTTGCGATTTTTATTTTTTATATGTACCTATCCAAAGTATATATATAATAAATTTTGACTTTCATATATGCAACTTTCTGGTATAAATAAAAAAAAAATTCATAAATTATACGAGTTTTTTTTAAATCATTCAATCCTCATACTTAAAGTTTATTTTGCATTTTAATTAATTTAACTAATTATTAAATTAAATAACGTTAAAAATTTTAATTTTACCGCCATACAGAATTTATCATGACACATTGCTGCCAATATGATATATTTATGAATTATTTTATTATTTACAAGTAATTGAAAAATAATAATAAATGTAGCTAATATACAAGCTTTTAAATATCAAACAATAGTTTATTTGTCTATTTATAATAAAATGACAGAAATGTTTTAGAATTTTATTGAAAAATGTTGTGAGTAAACAATGAACGATTGGTAAAACTGTAAAGATGAAACGTCATGTCAGCTGTGAATCAAGTGTGTGTGCGTATGTGTTTATAATTAAAGTGAAACACAGAAAACAAAAGTTTATTAAAAGAAGAATAGTTAATTTAATTTTTTAACATCAAAAGATGTTATTGCCTACTAAAACAGTTCGTTTGGTGATGTCTTTAATCCCATAAATCTCGATAATTGGAAATAAAATAAGTAAGTAATTCTTAAACATAGGTTATTTTTTCTAAGGACAATAGTTTAGGATATATATTTTTAAAAAACCAGAGGAATTTGTTTTTATTTAAACAATTTTGTTCGTCTTCTATTCCATTCTTTAAAAATTAAAATTCTTGCGAGATTTTATAAGCTAAACTGATTAGAAAACAATGAAAAATAAACTGACTTTGAGGTTAAGTTACCAAGTTGTCAATTACTCTGATTACTGTTGTTTTCTTTTACAATTTTTAAATAATTCAAGTAAATGTAACTTCATTTAAACTATCGAAAAATATCAATCGATTTAAATTATTTTTTAACACTAATTTCAAAAATTTTCAATTTTTACAATTTAATTAATTGACAACTAGTGACGTAATTAGAATTTATTTCAATCAAACAGTTCTTTGTTAATTTATTATAGGAACGTTAATCTATGCATTTCATTTATTTTCTACACGAAAGGAAATTAGAATGTAATATGTATTACCGTATTAAATAATAAAGCTTGACAAATGGAATGCTTATTGTTTCGATAAGAATGCATATCACAATCTAATCAAATAATTTTTATACTTAGATAATGTTGGATAATATAAACGTGGTGTATAGTTCCTCTTTTTTTCAATCATTTCAAGGACATTAATTCAAAATTTTTTATGAATTTAAAAATACTTTTGAATTTATATTCTCAATCCTTGTAAATCGAATTCTTGAAGATTTAAAACAATCTGTGCATATGACAAGTTTGATTAATATTCTAATATTTATAATCTTAAGCTACACTTCCTGTATTTTATCACAAATATTATGTATATGTGTTTACATTTCATTTTATTCGCCTTATTGAGGTCACTATTCATGAATGAATGAAGAAACAAAATGTTAAATATAATTAGGAAAATCACTATTTTTTTCTCTTGGTAAATTAAAAATATTGCCAAATTTTTTCAAATAATCGAAATGATTAATTTTCAAATATATAGTCTTTAATTAATTTTGCTTTCTTTGTGTTTTCTTTTAGTAGAACGTTATAATTATGGAGACTGGTAGGCAAATAAGAGGGACTGCTGAGACCCTTCATGCTTCTATTGAATCTCAAAGGGGAATTGGTTCGCAAAGCATTCATAGTATCAATAGTATCAATAGAGCAACAGACATAATTCTCAGCGAACACCTTATCGCTGGTGCTAGACGCAATGGAAAAATGTCCAATGTCAGGAGATTTTTCTGTCTTTTTGTTACGTTCGATCTTCTCTTCACATGTCTTCTTTGGCTTATATGTGCCACGGTAAAATCCTTAAAATCTTGACTCTCAATACAATTTTCAACTTTTACAAGTTCATTTTTATTACTAATTTAGATTACTTAAATTTAAATATTTTTTCAGATTGCCGGAGAGAGTGCGGAATCTGCATTTGTTGATCAAGTGGTCCATTACAACATTTCAACATCTTTATTTGACATAGTTGTACGTTAATTTGTCTCTTTTTTTTGGCTGGGGGGTAATTTATGTAAATTAATATTCTGACGATGATTCTTTTTCAGATGGCTGCAATTTGTAGGTTTACGGTGTTGTTATTATTTTATGCGTTACTGTACATAAATCATTGGTTCATAGTGGCAGTAAGTAAAATTAAATTTTTCCAAAAACATTTGAATTTTATTTTTGAATTCTAATTCTATGCTTTTTTTTCTTCCAGCTGTCCACGGCCTTATCGTGTGCCTTTCTCTTGGCCAAAGTATTTTTGTTCGACGTAAGTTTCATCAAGTTATTTTCGTTATTTTTTTTCCCTTCTGTTGAGAATAAACTTCAATAATTATAATTATTTTCAGTGGTCACGATACACTCAACCAGTTTTTCAAGTTTTACTTATAATAATGTCCTTTGTGCTTGCTTGGGGTGAAGCATGGTTCTTAGATATTAGAGTAATTCCTCAAGAAACAGAAGCTAGTAATTGGATTCTAGGTAAATTTCTATTTTCATCCCCTTTCGATTGTTTATTCTTTGGAAAAGTGTATTTAAAAAATATTTTTGTTTTCAAGAAACAGTAGATTCAGAAAGAGCGCCACTTTTGCAACCTGGAGCTCAATCTTCAAATCTTTATAGTGAAAATGTAGGCACTTTTTACACTCCTGTGGATTCTCCAAATAATTCGGATGATGACGAGGAAGATGGACGAAGTAATCAAACAAATTTATCTTTTCGTCCTACGTCAATGGAACTCTCGGGACAAAAGGTGTGTTAATAGTATATTTTCGACAAGAACACTTTTTAGTAGCAAAAGTTATTCCTTAGAAAAAAGTTTTTCAATGAGAAAAATTAAAAAAAGAATACAAATATAAAATCAACATTTTTAATTAGCTATTTAATAATTAATCCATTTTTACTATTATTAACACGATAATAATGAATAATAATAATTATTATTATCGATATAATAATCATAATGATAGTAATAATTATTTATTAATTATACTCAATCCAAAATTCTTATCTTTTAGTCAAAGATAACACTCATATAATTATACGAGATAATAAAAATGTTCTAAAAGTTAAATTCAGTCCATTGTCTGAAATTATAAGTGCTAAAATTTGCCAACCAAGTGTAACTTATAATATTATGAACTTTTTATATAGAAACAGTAATAATTTTTACAACTTTAGCTAATTAAATTAATTTTCTTTCTATTTTATTAAATTATCCTAAAAAGGAAAAAACCAGTTTGCAAATTAAAGCCGCCGATAATTGTGACTAAAAGAGAATTCTTTTTCTTAAAGAATTGATAGTATTGTTTGTCAGCAGTTCAATGGTGTCACGGCACAGTAACTTGTTAATATTTTCCATCGTCACAGTATGAATTTTATCAAAGAATATTGTTTTCAATGGTTAAAAAGTACTAGTGAAATTATGAAGGAGAAGACAGAAGTTGAATTAAATAATTCCATTGTAGGTTTATGAGTCAATTAAGTTATCCAATTAATCACTAACTATTTTTAAATTTAACTTTTATTCAATTACTATATAATTAAATGATTAATTAATTAAATATTAATTTTTTAAATTAAAATACTTTTTATTGCAGAAAGAAGAGTACAAAATTAAAGCGAGATTATTGTTAAATCGTTCTGCTGAATTGTTGACATCGAAGGAATGGATTTTGGATAAAACAACTTCGTTTGGTGACTTAGTTTCTTATTTGCAGTTTCCAAAAACTGGCAAAAAGATTCTTAAAATATCGGTAAAATTAGAAAATTCATTATTATTCTAACTTTGTATTATAAATATTAATGAATTATTTATTCAAAATTATTCAAATACTCGGTATTTAATTATAAATATTGATTTACATTTTGTTTTTAATTAAGTTCATTGGTTTTTATTTTTCTAACAAAATGTTAGTCCCGAATTAATTGAAATCTAATATTTTGTTTAAGGGAATTGTAAATACATCTGCGAAAGAGGTTGCAGATTATTTATTCGAGAATGTAGAATCATCCGTCAAGTGGAATAAACAATTAACGGAGTGTAAAAAAATTAATGTAAGTCACATTGTTTTTTTTTGAATTATTAGAATAATTTTTTATATTGATTTTAATTGTTTTGATTTCTAGACAATAGATGAAAATACAGATATTATTTATCAAGCTACACCAACTTTTGGAAATGGCATTGTCACTGCGAGAGATTTTGTAACTTTGCGACATCGGGGGAATATTGGTCCGTATTTTATTAGCTGTGGTATGTCAATTTCCACTGACGAATATCCGAATCGAAAAAATTTCATACGGTGAGTACTGAAATTTTTTATTAATTAGATAGAAAAGAAAAAAAATGTTTTTTTGGATTTAAAGTGTAAAAGTTTTTTAAAATGCAATATATCTGTTATATATAATTATTGGAAATAAGAATTCGAAATTTATAGGGAATGTTACTTGATTATATACGAAATTCGAAAATACCAAACATTTCAGCTCATTTTCACTGTCCACTCAATACATTTTGGTATGGCATTGAAAGCATTCCAGAGTTTCACTGATTCATACTTGACAGTAATTATTCAATTAACAAACTATCCTTTGTGCCTTTGTGTCTTTGTGAGATAGACTGCAATTATAAAGTAATTCTCGAGCAACAGTTTAATTTTAGTTCATCACCTAACGCATCTATTTTCTCATTTATAAAATAATGAAACTTTTTCTCAGATTCGAGATTTATGAATATTAAAAAAAAAAAAATTTCCAATATTTCCGAATTCGTAAATTAATATTTGAAAAATATATTGAGATAAAAATATTCTAAAACATTTTCTCTCTTCTACTTTTTTGTTTTCTATACTTCATTTGTACTGAAACTTTTGTTTACATGCCGATTATTTTACTTTTCAAAATGGAAATAAAAGAGGTAACACGGAATTGGGCTGCTTTATCACTCAGGAAGAGAATGGAGACAATTCTTGTCGTTTCACGTATATTTTGAGTACGGATTTGAAATTACCGTGGCTTCCGCAAAAAATGATTGACAATGTGTCAGTAACGTCTCTAGCTGAATTTATGGATCTTTTACGAAATCATATTCGCAGCTTGAGTTCATGACCAATCTCAGAAGGCCGTGGGAGCCTTCATTGCGAAAGTGAAATGAAAAACATGAGTGAAAGTGAATTTCGAATTCTTTCGAGAACTCCTGAATTGATTTTTGCGTGAAAAATTGAAATTTTTTTTCACTGCGAAATACCAAAAGCAAAATGACAATGATTCGTGTAATCTACATACGACTGCATTTTCAAATAGCAATTACCGTCAATTTAAGTAAATGTTTTTCTTTAATTTTTTAAGAAAAAATATTCGAGTTAAAATTTTCTATTAATTTTAGAAAAAATAAACGAATTCTTCGATTTAAGATTTTCTATTAGTATAGAAAACTTTTTGTATTGTATGTTTAAGAAAAAAATAACTCTTTGAAGAGTTTTTTATTAATTTAGAAAAACAAATGTGAACGTTTTCTATTAATACAGAAAAATAATCGTGTGAACGCTTTCTATTAATTTAGAAAAAAAAAAAAAATAATAAACAAATTTTAGTGGATTTGTAGATTACATTTGTACTATCATACTCTTGTAAAAATAGTTTTTTTGACGACGAGGGTAAAAAAGACAATTTTTGTATTCCGTCATTGTAAATAAGTCTTTCGAATTTTGTAGCAAGTTGACATTTTGTTAAATTGTAATTGCAATTTCGTTTTGTCGGAAAATACCCACGATATATTAGAATTCTGTCTAATTATGCACAAATGTCCCTATAGTGTTAATTTAATTTTAAGAAAAATTTATTTCTCTACTTTTAGTTTTTTTTTATAAATGAAAAAAGTAAATCATAAGCATCAGTAACTGTTTCCTCTGTGAGGAAGATGTTTCACTATAAAACTTCGAATTCACTGGAAATTATTTTTCATTATTTTAAACATATTTTACAACGCTAGTTAAAATTTATTTTCTTGTCACGATATTCATCTAGTGAAAATTTTGTGTAAATTTAAAAAAAGTAAAATTGTGCCAATTTATTTACTTGTTTAATTATTATTAATTAATACTCTTGTAACTATATTAATTAAATAATCAGAAAATCAGTGTCTGTCAGTTGATTATTGGCTTTCATAGAGTGAATCGATGAAATGCTTGTCGATCATTTATTTGTGGCGCTTCAATTAGAAATTGATCACGAAAAAAAATAATGTAAAAAGGAATTTTGAGTGAAACCCAGGAGAAATTATTTTTAGACATTCCATACTGCGTTTGGATAGAATGAAAGTTCATAAGATCTCGATTACTCAGCTTCAGTCTAAAATAAAATCGCGTTCATTTTCATGTTCGACCACAAGTACTGTGTTAATAAACAAACAAAAAAAAAAAGTAAAATTAACCCAATCGACCGATAAGACAAATTTTGTTATCGTCAAATAATAATCATGGAAAAAATTCTCACTAAAAATTTTTTTACACCGGTTTCAACAAAATTCTAATTTCTAATTTAGTAAATTTAGTGGTTGTGACTTGTTTTTTTTCTAACATCACAAAAATAAATAATTGAATAATAACAATAAAAGTTTTTGCAATAAGAAAGACTGAATAAAATTTTTCTTTTCTCGAAAAATTTTCAACATGATAACTTATAAAAATTGTGTTGAAATTCATTATTTTCTATATTGTTATTACTAAAAATGAATTATGCGTTTAATGGTGATGATGGTGTTTTAGAATTTAAGATAAAATCTAAATGTCTAGATTTTTATGAAAACTGTGGTGTTCGTATAAGTAAATTTACGAGCAAAGCTAGTCGTTTAAGAAATTATATTGTAGATATTTTATAATAATGTAAATAATTATATGCATTCGCTTTAAAATTTATGATTATAATTTGTAATTATCACAAATTTAATATAATAAGTTTCGAGATACAATTTGTATTTGTGAAAGAACAAAAATAATAGTATTCCAACACTTTTGCTCGAATTTAATTTCTTTCATCAATAAACAACGTATTTTTTATTTAAATTGAATGTTTTGATTAATTTTTTTCCTTATAAAAAGAAACTCGGATTTTAATAAAATAATAATTTTATTTTTTTTCTGTTATTTTTTTTCATTCACAAGAATAAAGAGATTAAAAATAAAATATTTCTTTTCTGAATAAGTTTCTGAATTTATTTTTTCCAATTCACTGAGAAATAATAATGTGAACTTTAAGAATTTGAAAAAAAAAATCGATTCTGAAAATATTGAAAAAAAAAATGTTTCAATTTGCCTTTTTTTTCAGACAGCAGTTATTTTCATTCCCTTGAAGGATGATCTTAAATTTAGCGGAAATCCACAAAACTTATCTTGTTTGAAAAGTTTTTTTCTCGTCTTTTTATACGGAGAAAAACATTTTTTTCAAAGAGATTGAAATTTGCGCGTGTTATCAAAGATTCAAAAAATAAATTTCAAAGGAAAAGCGTTCAACTAAAAAAAAATTTAATTTCAAATGAGAAAAAAACAATAATTTCGAGTATTATGAAGATTTATCGAGAATATAAATGAAAGAGCGATGGTTGAAGAAGTATCAAACGAAATTGGAGTGTTTTGAATTTTAATGAAGCTAAAGTAGAGTGATAATTGCCTGGAACAGGTGCAAATCGTACTTTTGAGAGTGCAGCTATTACGAACTCAAATGTATCTTTATAATTGGAATTCACACACGCAAATGTAAGTATATTTGTATACGTATATGTAAATTTTACACACATATATATTAATATATTTGAATCTGTTTATATTTCATCATTACGGAGACACAAATATAACTGTGCATTTAATTTACATACGAGAGTTGTTAACGCTTCATAGTCGGGATTATAATTACTAGATGTGAGGGCGGAGAATAAGGGAGAGATGAACGAGCATTTACTCGCAAGTACATAGCGTTTTTACTCTCATTTTGTCCTCATAAGCAGGGGAACACGTTTAAGATGAAAGAGTCAGTTACATAATTCTCTATTTTCTGGTAAATTTAACGTTTACCGGCTCTTATGAAAATATTCAAGTTCATTTTTTTTTCTACGAATTTTTAATTATGAAAATTTATCATTTTCGTTTAAATTATACACCATAAGAAAAAAAGATATATTTGACTCAGAGCCTACTAAACTATTTATTTGTTCCAAGTAAATTTTATTTGGGGTCAAATAAAAATTTATTTGGTTCGAACAAAATTTTTATTTCTGTCAAATAAAATTTTTATTTAAAACAAATAAATAATTTAGTAAGCTCTGAGACAAATAAACTTTTATTTAACTCAAATAAATTATATTTGATTCAAATAAAACATTTCTCTGGGTGTACTAAACTATTTATTTGTTCCAAATAAATTTTATTTGCGATTCAAATAAAAATTTTATTTGGTTCGAATAAAACTTTATTTGTTTCGAATAAAACTTTATTTGGTTCGAATAAAACTTTATTTGGTTCAAACAAAATTTTTATTTCTGTCAAATAAAATTTTTATTTAACTCAAATAAATTATATTTGATTCAAATAAAACATTTCTCTGGGTGTACTAATTATTATTATTGAAAATAATTGCTAAATAATTAATTGGATTTTTTACAATTGTAATTTTTTTATTTAAATTTACTCGTATGGAATTTAAATTGATTGATGTAAAATAATATGTAATTTGACAAATTATGATAATTATTCATTATTATTTGGGCTAAAGTAAAAACATTGTGGGACTTGGCTCTATCCTCGGGAGCTAATAAGTCTCCATTAAATCCTCTGGATACAAGCCAAAGGCTGCGTAACATGACCTTAGCCCAGTTTATGTCTATTCAGCTTCTTTCTAACTTTCAAAAATCGTTTTTAAATTTTTAATTACATTAAATTAATTTTTAATTGTTCCAGTAGTTGAACAATATGTCATATTTAATTTTCCTTGTTCTTTTTCTTCTTTTTAATTCTACTAAGAGAGATAAAAAGTAAAGAAGAAAAAAAATTGCACCCAAAAAAAACGATACATTTGACTCAGAGCCTACTAAACTATTTATTTGTTCCAAATAAATTTTATTTGGGTCAAATAAAAATTTATTTGGTTCAAACCAAGTTTTTATTTCTGTCAAATAAAATTTTTATTTCTGTCAAATAAAATTTTTATTTAAAACAACAAATAAATAATTTAATAGGCTCCGAAACAAATATATACTTTTATTTAACTCAAAGAAATTATATTTAATTCAAATAAAACATTTCTCT